>JASSUY010022315.1:51802-99333 GCA_032466535.1 Forpus xanthops
CCCATGGCAGGGGGGTTGGAACTAGATGATCTTAAGGTCCTTTCCAACCCTAACTATTCTGTGATTCTATGATTCTATATAACTTGTATGTATGATTTAAGTTTTTTACTTGCCCAGCATTTAGTGTAGAATAACCTAGTGATCAAATATGGCTCATTTTGGTTATTCTATTTATGTTATAGTTTTTCCTTTTTGTTTTCCTCTTCAGACTCTGAAAACTAAAGCCTATTATTATTGTAACTGTGAATGTTTTGTTGTAAAGAATTGTATGTCATTCTCTTTTATTTTTCTGTTTATCATTTAATAGTGAATTTTATGTTTATCATTTAAGTGAAACTGAAGTAACTATCCATTGCCAGTTTATACAGTTTCCACAGCTTTTGTGGTCATAGAGGAATGGCTTTGAGGGTGCTCGTTGAGTCTGAAATTGGATATTTTGCAAACTGATTATGTAGCAGAAGTCCTTGAGGGTAACAGGTGGTGTCCTCTGCTTTTTTTTTTCTCCTCCCCCCAGGTACCTTCATTCAAATAACATAGTTGTTGTACCTGAAGGTAAGTAATCTACCAGCTTACAATAAGTGGCAGGAATCATAAAATATTCTTTTTTCCTCTTTGAAGAGGCCTGTTTTTCCTTTATTCTCCCATAAAACATTAAAGATTTTCATACAAGCATACCAGTGTAGCTCTTAGTTGATTATATCCTTGTTTATGCTATGTTAAATTCTTTTAATGAATTCTTAAAGCACCTAAATACTGTTTGCTTCAGTTCTAATTGCAGAAAGTGAAAAGGCTAAATGGCACTTATCTACAGAAACTAAAAATACGAAGTGTCTTCTGCTTGCCATGCAGGGTACTCTGCTGGTTTAGATTACAAAAGATTTGAAACCTGAAGTATTAAGAATTTGTACTAATTTCTCTTCCTTGTCTTAATTGTAGAGTTATGTGCCCAACTTCAGGCAAATACTTTAAACTCTTCCTGAGTATAGAAATTGGATAAACGCATAGGAATGGAAAAAGTGATTTCAGAGTAGAATCATCTGAGGAGAATCTAGAACTGATATTATTCTGTACATCACTTCTCCTTACTGTCTCACTGCCAGCAGTACTGTTTGTCAGATAGATAAGCATTTTCTCAGATTATGTTATTCAGTTGTGAGACTGGCTTTAATATGACCAAATGTGCTTAGACATAGATGTTAGCTGCTGTGGCTTTTTATCCTCTCGTAGCCCTATTAAGATTTTAACATTGCTGTTGGGTCACATTGATGTTTAAATCTGTTCTCTCACAAGCCATTGGCTCCCTCGTTAAACTGCAGTTTCTAGACCTAAGTGACAATGCCCTCGAAATTGTGTGTCCAGAGATTGGCCGCCTGAGATCTCTACGTCACCTTCGCTTGGCCAACAACCAGCTGAAATACTTACCTGCAGGTAAGCGCCAACATGTGAGGGATTACAGCAATGACAAAATCTGTTTGAACTTAATTTGCACACTGATCTGCTCTGGGTTTATTCATATCTTACAGCTGAAGCATTGTACAACTTTCATTTAAAGACTAGGCAGGGATTGCCATTGTATGTATTGTACTAAATATACTCTGTAGTTAGAAAAAAAGCCTTGCTGTGTGTACTTGAGGTCAAGAAAAGTCTTCAAAAATGCCTCTAAAGTGGGAAAAGATGTATTTAACAGTCTTTGCTATTGTATCAAGAAAATATCGAACTTCCTTGAGAACGCACAAAATGGCAATGACAACTGTCATTATGATGAAACGATGTTTCTTCCAATTTTCCAGAATATAAAGGATTCCGGTCTGTCCTTTCTTTCTTTTTTTGCCCAATAGCCCTATTCTTGTATTTTCTATAAAGACACATGTCTGGTAGGTTTGCCTGTGGCTGTTCTACCTCAGTATGACAGTAAATAACAAATGTTTGTCTTGCTAGTTTAGAACTAAAAAGCAAAATTTATTTAAAGTAAATGTGACACAAAGTCAGCAAAAGTTGGCCATAGGCAGATTTTGAATGATTGTATTTTTTGGCCTTCTAAATACTCTGATAAGCAGACATAACTGATTATTGTTCTTTCATGGCCCGTACATCTTTGCAGATGAGGTGATGATGATTTTAAGATATTTTTATTTTGGTTTTTAGTTTTTCTTTTTCTGGCATATTTGCGTTTTCTGCAGAGATGACAAAGTCTAAGGCCACCATTTCAAATAAGCGGTCTAACTTAATCTAACAGGGTTAGCTGTCAGCTCTAATTTTAACTAACTTCTCAGTGTAACCTTCATGTGTTTGTAAGTTCGCATTGCTTGTTCTCAAGAAATATATTGCAGTTGCTCCTGGAAGTTTTGGGTGCAGAAGTCTATCTGTCCTTTCCTTGTACTGTGCTAGGCATAATAAGCTTAGTAAGAACGAGTCAAAGGATGATTATGATTAGAAAGAAGAAAATTCATATGACTATGTGAATGCCCTGGAATGAAATTAGATAAACCTGTTAAACATTATGACCCAAGGCCAATAAAATTTCCATCAATTTTCAGATGTCCTATATTCAAAAGAAGGAGTGACTTGAGTGTGCTTTATGTTCGTCAAAGATAATTTACCTTATGGTGCTGTACCATGAAAGAAAGACTTGTTCAAAGAAAAAGTGACACATTTTCTGCAAAACTTCACACATTAACTTTAAAAGGTTCCTAAAAAGACTTTCAAAAGGATAATTTACATTACTGAGGAGCTGATTTCGTGTCTACCACATTTGATTAGGAACTGGTATCAGCTCCATAGGCACACACTGCATTTAATTTCTCGTCAAGTTTACAGAATTTGGTACTCCGAAATGTGCCTACATGCTTTTAGCTTTGTGTGCACAAAAATTTTGCATGCTTAGAAACAGTACTACTGTTGCCTACTACTGACTAGGAGAATCCAGTGGTGTGTGGTCTTTCTGGTTTGCTGGTAATGTACCATCAGTTCATACATATGCCATTACTGCTGTCGTTACTAATCCTGTCTGTGCAGATGCTGTCACTGTCAACATGATGGGATGTCATGCAGCTTGAGTGTTACCAGTCAGAGAAAGATTAGTCTTTCACTTACACTGGAGAGTTTGCCCACTGGAGAGTTAATCTACTGCATTGAGTGCTTCCTAAACATAACACTTTCTGAAGAGGGCTTCCAAGCATATTTTCATGGGTTTTCATTGTAGAATTGCAAAGAATTCAAAGATTACTTTATAACAAAATTTTTGAGTTTTAAAATTGAAACTTTTCATCTATGAAAATAGCTTGTGTGCCACAGTTGAAAAAAATAGAGCAAATTAGGAAGTTCTGAAGAATTCTTTTACCCTTAATTACATTGGTAGCATGAATCTTCATAATAGTGTTAAATAGCTTTCTGTCAGGAAAGCTAGCGAAGTTAATAAAATGAGCTACGATGGGGTGTGATTTACTGCAGTACATGATTTTACTGTGTGTTAACTGCTTTCTTTACAGCATTGTTAGGGAAAGACAGCTCTTAATTGCTTTTAATTTATAATAAGTAACCATTTAAGGTATAATTTAGTTTCTGTCAGTGCAGCTTGTGCAGATTTTAAAGATCTGCATTAAAAAAATAGCTTTCAGGTATTAGGTGATGGTCATTTATGGAATAAACTTTTCAGAACTCATTTTCTTATAGTTTTAGTCCTGCACATACCGCACAAATGGCAGTGAACTGTTTATTGCAGCAGAAGAGCCAGAAAGGCTGATCACTATTTACCTTTTGTAACCAGAGAGGCTAATTTGCAGCATAATGATGTCATCACATAAAAAGCTTACTTCAGAGTTGTTGCCCTGTGATTCCTCTTGTCTGTCCCTTCCTGGTGTCTGGTGCTGCAAGTACCCTCAGTTTTTGTTGAAGCTGCATGGATATCTAGGAGGAGGATACTCTCAGTAATAGCCTTCATCAGTTGCTAAAACAATGTCTTCATTACAGCTGCAGAACAATTGGCAAATTTTGCCATTAAGTGTCTGAATACCCCCACTTTTCTACTGAATTTGATGTTTTAAGAATGGTTCTGTTGTTTCCTAATTCTGATTAAGAACTGAAAGAAACAATGCAGTTAATAGCGTGTGTTGATTCATTATTAATTTTTAATGGTTTTGTTCCACAATTGTGTTCCTTTAAGTTCCTTTTTGCTATTTAAGAGTTGCCTTATGGAAATCTAGCATGACTCTAATTTTAAAACAATTGAAATAGTGTGCATAATGAGGCCCTATGAAGATCTTCGGTCTGATTGTAGACAGTCTTCAGGCTCTAATGGAAGTTGTGCTTGTGCTGTGGTTTATTTTCAATGTGATGGGCAAGATTTTAGTCTCCAAGTACCTGTCTTCATAAAACTTGTGAGAATTTAATAATGAAGACCTCTCATTTTGTCAGGTTTGGTCATGATTGTCCAGCTACTTTTGAAAGTTATTTTAGTGGGGGAGGTGGAGGAGAATAACGAAAATACATGGTGGCAGCATCAATACATAAGCTTTTTTCCTGAAGAAATCGGGCAATACAGGGCTGATGAGGGGCATTAGGTGAAGCATAGAAATTTTGTTCCTTGGAGATTAGAAAGCGCTTTCTATGCTGTGGCACTCTTGTAGTGTTTAGGAAACAGTACCAAATCAGCGTCACCCGTGGATAAAATCATGTACTTTGGCCTCAAGGCACTTTGTTTAATTGTGCATTACCACTGAAACAATGGGACTTCCGTCAGGAAACATGAAGTAGTTGTGAGGATTGTTGAAAGATGACTAAGGTAAACTTGATGAGAAGGGAAAAAATTGTCCAGAATAAGTATGTTTGAATTCAAATATAATATCAAATGATTGGAAGAAAATGCTTTGTGAAATTATATTGAATTCATGTTATGAGTATACTCTGTGTAAGGTTAATACATGGATCTTCTCCTGCCTAATGCAGTCATCAGTGTCTAGATTCTGTGGTAATCAGAATGACTGAGAAAATCTGTCTTTGAGAGGAGACCTGATTAAAAGGGTTGCAGGTAAGTGAGAAATGAGATTGAATATTACAAAGTTCTCTTGAGCACTGTTTTTCATTGGAATGCAGAGTGGGGTTTTGTTCTGCAAACTGCAAATCTCTTCTGTCTTGAACTATTTTCTTGGTTCTTTTATTTGGCTCTGCTATATATAATTCTTGAACATGAAGTCAGGTTTTGTGGAGTTTCCTACTATTAACTGTAGTGCTTAAATAATTGATTTCTTGAGGGCATTTGGAGATATGTAATGCCAGGGACCTTTCTTGAAGAAATTTCAGACTTGCAGCATAAAGAGAAGGTGGTTATTATTTCATATATGAGTTCATCTATAAGCTTGACTTAAAGTTGGCATTACATTTTCATAGTAGCTAAATTTTGTTTTGAGACTTTATTTAGAGGATTTTCCTCAATATGGTGTAGAATTGTAGTCATATGAGTGAGTTGTCAGAAGTAAATGTTGAGTCTTCTCACTTAAGAATAATTAGAAAGTTCCCCTTTGTTTCTGGTGTTTATAATGCATATGATATTCCAACTCTTGATTCCTAAGAAATTATTTTCTCTTTGTATAAGATTACTGCATCATTTGCAAAAAAAATCAATCAGTCCAGTGAGATGTACTGGAAGAATTATTGCCACAGCCAAAGTTATCTCTCAGTTTTGCTGTGTTGCCATCAAGATTTGTTTGACTTCAGCCTTGGAAACTTGATTTGAAGTGATGGCTCTTCACATTTAAATTTTGGTCTTGTAGTTAGTGAAGGCATGTTTTGACTATGTAAGACTTTTTGGGTTATGCTCAAAGTCAGACTTAAGTTTTGTATTTGACAAGGATTAGGTTTTTTTCATTGCACGTTACTTGAAAGATACTTCTCCTTAGAACTGGCAAGTTGTAGCATCTTGTTCTAAGGTTTAATTAAAAATGAGGTTATGTTTACTCAGCACATGGTGGAGTTAATTATAGATTTACTAAAATGAAAGGCTTAATGTTTTGCCAAGTCAAGAGCAAAAGCTCAGTAATTAAACAAAGAATGGGGTATGGTTTATGATCCCAGACCATCTTTTGGCAAAGTTCCCTTTAAGAAGGGGGGAAAAAAACCTCTATCAGCAGTTGTCTTTACATGGGGTAGTCCTTTTCCTTTTGTGTTTGTAGTCAGGGAACTTGAAAACCAAGAACTGAGCACACGAACAGGCCAAAAAATTAAAATGCAGTCAAATAATACTAAACTTCATGTAAAGTGTGTGATGCTCTTTCTCATTTCTTTCAAGTTAAAATGCAGGTGACTGGGTAGCACTGGCAGTTGGTATTGCTGAAGTGGTTCACAGGATCTCTGCAGGAGGCAAAACCTCATTGAGCAAATGCCTTTTCTTCTCCGAAAGAAATGTGTAGCTTCCATTTCAAATTGACATTTCTGTGTTGCCTCTTGTGACTTCTGCATACTGCATCCACTTGTTGCCGTTTTGCTTCATTTAGATAGAATGTGACGGGAAATTTATTCATCCACCTTTGGTTTTTTAAAGGCAGTATTTAGGGGAGGTTAATAGCAATTATAGTAATTTCATTTCTGTTCAAATACTTTTCCTTTTTAAGGCAAATTACTTTAGAAATGTAGTCAGTTTAAGCCTCATTAAAATACATTTGTAGGCTTATAAAACTTCATCTTCAAAGCATTTGAGAAAGATCCTGTGAAGCTGATAAGGGAGTGTTATCCTCATTTTACAGAATGGAAGAAAAGTGTTTTTCACAGAAGTGCTTTGCTCCAGGCCACAGCAGGAGTCAGTGTTAACCAGAAATAGAACTTGGGTGTTCCCATTCCATTTGTTAAGACCACACCTTTTTTGAGGTTGATCATATTTAACATTGGGGAGGATGGAGTCTTTTCACCCATTATTAGGAAATTAATAATTATATCTCCATAATTAATAACCCTCTAAATTAACAGGAAATTAGCAGCAGTAATGGCAGTGATGTTTTCTAATCTGAAACAACTGCAGTTGCAGAAGGCTGGAAGAGTTTATGAAGATGAATTTTGAAAAGTATAACTTACAGATAAATACCAGATCACTTTCTTTTGCATAGGTGCTGACAAGAAGGGTTCAGTCATTATTGAAGTTATAAATCAAACTGTAATTTTTGGTTACTGTTTTGTCTATTTATAGAGAAACCCTTGGAATGTTTATTGATTATTGCTAAGTCTGTTTTGCTTTGGAATTTGCTTTGCTAATTAGGGGCAAGAAGAAACTTTGGGACGTGAAAACTGCATATTCATTTCTCTCACTTTTTAAACTTTGCTATAAAGTACAATATCTGTATTTACTATTCATACCAGTATTTCACTGGTAAAGACTTCTTGAATGCCCAACTTAGTAATTCTGAACAGAGCTCACTATAAGGTATTTCAGTAAATCTTAATTAAAGGCATATAAACACAACTTCTTCCATGCCTCCTTTTCACAGTAGATTTCCACTGATCATAGCTACAGCATGCCAATAATCCTATTCTTATTCCAGACCCTGGCATTAAAATATGTAGTTTTAACTAATTTGTCAACTTGTTTTCTTTATTTTGATTTACAGCCTTCATAATGGGGAGGAATAAATTTGTCTTTTTTGGTTTTATGTTTTATTTTTGCTCCTGTATTTCCCTTATGCTTTCATTACTGTCTCTGATTAGAGTAGATAGCTTTGATACTTCAGTTCAAACTTCTTTTATAATGATTATGACTTTAAGAGCAAAGGCACAAACTGATGCAGACCCTGTTCTTTTTTCAGGCTTGGCATAACCTTAGTCCACTCTGCTTTCCTAATTTAGTAACATGGCTAAAAATACACACGACGGGACAGGTTTGGTACGCCAGGCACCCATCCAGGAGTGTGGTGTTTTTAAGTAAAGGGACTTGTGGGGATTTGAGGAAAACATAGATTAGGTTTCATGAGCTTTGCACTCTGTAAGTATGTGGCTATTTAAAGGTCCATCGACTCCTAAATAAAAATTGTCTTATTATTATCATAATACGTTGTTTTCCTTGCAGGAGGTGAAGTTTTTCTTTGCACAGATCTGTAAAATATATACTCTGATTAATAATTCATTTCTAGATTAAGTTTACTGTGTAAAACCAAGAGTTCAGTGTACTGGGTTTATATTAGCTCCTAGGTTCAACAACACCACTTCTAAATCTGAATCAGTGCAAAACTTCCCCGGTCTGTTGTTTTTCCCATCACGATTAAGAAGGCTGCAATAATTGTGCTGCATTAATGTAGAAGCACAACAAAAATACCTGATGGTATCTTTAAGACATTCTTTGAATTTCTAGGAGGAAGGATTTGTACATGTTCTGCTCTCGTATAAACTCCAGTGCAGCCTGTAAGGGCAGAAAGTTCTTATAAGAAAGATTTCCCCTATAAAATTGTAACAGTCACAGCTCAAGAGTTAGGAACAAGATGGCAGTGTGAATGGGTCCTGATTGTCATTGGACTTTGTGACCCAACTAGAGCTGACCAAAGCACAGGGCGGGATATTATGGTATTTCTCACAGATTAGCTTTCATGCATGTCCAAACACAGGGATACCTTTTCAATTCAAGGATGTTTGTTGTGTGAGATTTTGTAACAGAGATTACTTTGCTCAAACATTTGGTTTGGGTTAAATTCTCAGGAGGACTACTGGTACTTCTAAGTACTCTAAATTTATGGGGAGGGAAGTGAAGACAGGATAGAAAAATTCCATTAAATTCCTGGAAATTTTCATTAACTGAAGTTTTTCCTGTGTACCCTCACCTGTATAGTGTGTCAGAATGAGTAATCCGTATACAGAGCTGCTCACTATTCTCTTTTTGTCTGCTTGCCCCTTCTTACAGTTGTTTTTTAACACTTCCAACTGTTGAGGGGCTTTTAAAAGCCTCTTTGTTATTATTGTACAATGTTTTTTAGGTATACCATGGAAGCTTTATAATGACACCGGATACTGGTAGCAAAAATAGTATAAACATATAGTCAGAAAAATTCAGGAGCTATATTTTAAGCTTACAATGTTCTTCTAATGTATGTTTTTGTTCCAGACCTTCCAGATAGGCTTCTGTGGGGCATCCTGGAACTCTAACATTTCCCATAACTGCAGCAGAAATGACGTTAAGAAACAAAAACCCCAACAAAACTCTCTTTCAACAATGGCTTGTGGTATTCCTCATTCTGGTGGTGCACAGCAGGTTCTCAAAAATGCATGTGCTAAGTATGTATGTGTTGTAATTCGTTAATCTGAAAACTAATGGGAAACAGTTGGAAGAAGCCATCAGTGTCTTTGTAACATTTAAATTACATATTCAAATACTGCTTTGTGTACTTGGCCTATTGGACTAGAAAATTCCATCTTAAAATTTACTACTCTAATTTAGCACGATCACTGGGAAAAGTATTTGGATATTAAGCCGTTTTAATGAGCATGTTTTTTACTTAAAAGAAACTGTGATATGGTTCAGTGCATTGTATTTCCAAGTGCTTGCAATTGTGTAAAACACTGATCTTAAAAACAACCACTGTGGTTATGTATCTAGAAAAGTGATCAGGGACAAACTGAAACTGACATTGAGGTTTCATGTCAATAGATTTTAGGAAAATACTAATGCCCAAGCATTTGAGTTCTCTAATATTAGTGTTACAATTTCGGGTGACTTTAAAATACTGTAACATCACTGATTTTTCTTTCTTATGTATTTTAGCAAGATGGTAATGATTTTGGATCAGTCACACTTTTTCTTAGGTCCCTGCTCTGGTTTTGGTGATGCTTTAATTTGAGAAAGTCTCTGAATTTTGACTGCACTTAAAACATGAACAGTGTGCTCATGTAACTTACTGAGTACGTTAATAGATCCGAGAGTGTCTGAGAGTAGAGTTCAGTACGTCAGCACTTAAGACAGGTTGATTTCATTTGGATTCTTTGTATGGTCTGGACAGAGGGTGACCTGTAAAGGTTCCCTTTTTATGTGATAATTCTCATTAGCCCCAGAACCTTAAGGAAAGTTACGGTGGCATCTGAGGCATCTCAGAATGACACCATATGGAGTTCTAATTACTAAAATACCTTTTATTATGTTGTAAAATTAATGTTTTAGAGGGCACTACTGTCAGTGCATAGCTGCCTGTTGTCCAGTATTTTTATTTACTGTTTTTGTTTTCTGAAACATCAAAATTCCACTTTCCTATGTTTTTAGTGCTTAGAAACTAGTTTCTGAGAATGGGCCCGTGCTGCCACTTGTTCCCTGCTGTTCTGTGTGAGATACTTGTGAGAGTTAACATGCATCAAACTTGCAAAATCTGGCCCTACCAGCCCCATAGTTCTCCCCTACTCAGTTCATTTCTTTCTCTGAAATGGAGTTAGGGAGAAAGCTGGGGAGGTGTAGGTAAAATTAGGATGGAGAAGAGAAGAGCCAAGCTAATTATTACCAGTGGTGCTCTCAAGCCTGTTGTGCTTCTGGCTTTGTAATACTCCCTTGTGAAAATCAAAATCTTTGCATGAACACGTATGTTTTCTAAGCTGTGGGCCATGGGCTTTCCCCCTGGTAGCCGTCCCCCGCAAGGGCTTTTTAGATAGTAGATAAAGGAGCTGTGCCAAGATAAAGGAGTTGGAGTGCTGCTTCTAATGGTGAGGGTTTTGGATGATTTGTGCATTCCTGAGAGTATGGGAGCAGATTTAACTGGATTCTCTATTGTTAAGAGATTTGGTACTGCCTCTTGAATCCTGGCTCATTCCTCAGTTTTGCAGTCCTTGATTTCTCAAGGCACTAAGCCTTGTTTCTCCAGGGTTTTTTTTCTTGTCTATGGGGGGCAGGCAGGAATTTTAAAGATATCGAGAGTGCTTCAAGTAATCATGACATGCATTCATCTGAAGCTTGAAACTTAACGGAGATGTTGGGAGGCCTTAATTATCATTGTAGAAGCATGGTAGTTATATTGTATTTTCTGATGCCCTTTTATTAAATAAGGAGTCTGAAGTACAGCTTGTTTCAACACAGTTCATTAAACATGAAATTGCAAAATATTTTTCTAGTAAACTTAATTTGAAATTTCTTGGTAAATTGCTAAAATACAGATTATAAATCTAGCGTGTCCAAGTCACCTCCAAGCTTTGCTTTAAAAAATCAGCCAATCACATGCAAAACATTAAACAGAAAAGAATTTAAAATGCAATATTGTTTTCAGTACTGGAGTGAGGTCTTGAGAGGATGATAAATCAGTAACAGGGTGATGTGGAAATGCTGCTACCACATACAAATGGTTCATGCAGTAACATACAAAGTAGTCTTCAACATCTGATGGAAGAAATGACAACCTGAAGTTTCTAGGGTATATCATCTAGGGTATTCCATCAGGGAACAGAGCCCTGGTGGAATTAATCTACCCCACTCCACTCCTGCAATCACGAGAGCTGCCACTTGGGAACAGGGCTTCTGAAAGAACATCTCTTGACCTTTGAATATACTCCCAATGACATGCTGAGCCGGAGGCCACGAGGCAAAAGTGAGAAGTTTATGCAGCAGTATATAACTTTAAAGAACATTAAGTTGTCATTGCTGCTTTGATCAGTGATAGAGTATACTTTGATAAAACTCAGATAAAGGGCTTTAGGCTGTAGCATCAAAACAATGCATTCTGTTCCTTTTAGTTTGAAATGTATTTCTACAGTCTCTTTTTAAGAAGTGGAATGTGCTTGTGAGAACTGATTGGACCTGGCACACAGACCTAACTAATGAAGGTCAAACAGAATTATTCGGGTTTTTTTTACATTTTGATTGTTTGAAAACATGGGTTTGAGATTTATGGAGAGAACACACTGTGGCACAGTTATATACCACAGAAATAACTCTGGAAGTGGCCACATTGTGTTTGAATTCAGTAATGATTCCATTTGTGGCATTTGTTATTTGAACTTATTGACATTATGTGAACGTACTGACTGCATAGCAGAGAAAAAAAGTGGAGGGTCTTAGTTGCTTTTGGTCAGTCTTATTCCTGTAGATTTGAATATAAGATGTAGAAAAGCAAGACTATACCAGAATTTTAGTTTTTTAGGTATGTAATTCTGTGTTACAGTCTTGCTCTGAGTGTTAGAATGTTAGTTTAGAAATCTATCTGCAAATCCATTATGACTATAAAAACTAACATTGCTAGTTGCTTTAATGTTGTGTATTACCTGTGTGGGCTTAAAGCTCTACAGATCATTACTCCATTCACAGCTCTAGCAAATCCCCCCTCACTCCTCACATTTTTGGTGGCATCTCTGGTAATCTTCATAACTTAAGAAGGTGCAAGTCTTTGTTGCTTGTCTGGCAACTGTCTTCAATACTGCTAAAAATGAATGTAATCACTGTTGTGTTTATTGCAATAGAATGGTTTCATCTCTGTTAAGATACTGTGGGGATTTTTCTTTTGTTTGCTTTTGGGATTTAAATAATAATAAAAAAAGGAATCTTCAGCATTTTTCAACTTTATTCTTAGATTAAAAAAGAAAACCCACATTAAAATAAAAATCAAATAACTATTTTTTTTAAGATGTCATTCCCCTCCTTTTGGAACTTCTTCCCTCAACATTCTGAATCCTCTACTGAGAGCACAGCAAAGCCTCTTCTTTGGAATTTGATACAGGGGTTTTTCCATGTTATGGCTGGCAGGTCACATTCTGAGCAACATACCTTTAGGCTCTCATGAGGTGGATTCTCCTTCTTGCGCAATGCATGTATTAGCCTGTCTTTACTGTGAGATGAAGAATATGGAACTTCTAGTAAGTCTCCTCCCTTTGACTGTTCTTACAAACCCATCACTTATTGTTGAGAGTTAACGTATTCCAAGAAATTAACCTGAACTTGAGTTGTCATACAGTGCCTAGTAACAAACTAGGCGCCAAAGTAAGGGAATTGTAGAAGTTGTTTTTTAAGTCATCTGTCAGCACTGAATTCTTCTGCTGATGATGCTGATAGTAAAGGTCTGACTTTACTGAATGCCTGGTTCAAGACACATGTGATGTATATGAAGTTCACTTCTGAAACTTCAGAACAGATGCTCTTTAAAATGCTTGTAAAAGTCTTTCTTTTAGAACTGTTACCCAAAAGTAAAACTGATCTTAAAGGGATGCTCAGGGCCTCTCTCATAAACATTTCCCAATAGCTGTTCACATGGGTGAAGACAGATGTGTATTGACAAGGTCAAAGCTAAACCTCCAAGATGGAGAGTTGGATGTATGCTGAGAAAGGTGTTTCACATACAAAATGGTGTTTGTGTTCCTGTAGTATGAAAGCTTCCTTAATAGGGACAATCTGTTCAGTAGTGTTTAGTCAGGCTTTCAAAGGAGCTCAGCTTTGAACAGATATTAAACTGCAGGTCTTTTTTCTGTGAAATTTTTCATCAGTTTGTAAATGTGTGAAAAAGGAAATGGTAATAGTGTCTGCTTTGCAAATTCCAGGGTTACATTAGAAATGCCTTCCTGATTTCAGTGCGGTGTACTGGCCAAGGGCTCTTGCTTTGATTTGCTGCACTGACTTATTTCAGGAGGCTCCTAAGCAGAGACCAAGCGAGCCATACAAGCAAGATCAGCTTTCAGAAGGATTATGTCCTACTTTTACAAATATTGTTTTAAAATAAATGGTGAAAAATGCAGTTCACTCTATCCTTCCCCACTATCACAAGGTTGGTAAAAGTTAAACAGATTGCATCTGCTCCGGCAGCACATGACTGCAGACTTGTTCATGAAATTCAGTAGTTGTTAGTTCATAAAACCTATTAAGCTTTTTAGTTTTCATAAGAAAATTACCTGTTAACTAAACTAAAGTAACTTGCTACTCATTTTTCATGTAAAAACTTGTTAATTTGCCATTCTCAAGTTTCTGTTTTGTTGTTGCACCAAAAGAACATTTATGACAGGAAAAAATCAGTTCTTGAAGTTGAGGTTTTGTAAGTTTTAGGATTAAGTATTAAAAGTTAACTTGATTTCCCCTTAAACTCTTTAACTCTTTATAAATGAAGCTGTCTATGAATGCAGTTTTGTCTCTTTGGATCCCTTGTTTTTTTTCTTTCCCTAAGCTCTCTGTAGCTTGGGTACAGTGATTAGCTGCATTAATGGGTAGTTGATTTTACTTGTGAAGCAAATGAAGTTTACTAGGAAGACAGAAGTGCTCAGGGAAGCTTGAGAAGAAAATAATTCAGTCTTTGAAGGTGAACAAACACTAATTGTTAGTGCTCTGGAATGGAAGAATTCTGTAATGCGTTGATTTCCATTTTGCCCTTGCAGGCCAAGTATGATTTTCATTCATACCATCTTTGTGATAGAGTTAAAATACTGCTTGTTATTGACATCCTTGATTTTACTCAGCTAGTCTATTAAATAAATTGAAGCAAAATAAAATGCATCATTTACTGACACCAAGTCTAAATGGGAAAAACCTTTAAAGAGAATGCACAGAACTGCAGCTATTATATGAGATTGACTTTCCTGTGGTTCATGTCACAAACGCAAAGTTTGATACCTTTATTTCAGTCATCTTCATTTTATTGCAGTGGCATTTAAAATAAAGACCTGTTTTTACCTTAGTGTTGTCCAAATCTGCATTAATTTCTCATTTCTTATGGAAGACACTGATAGGGAGCAACTGCAAGTGTACTCTAGTTGATAATTATTTAACATTTGAGAGCTTTATGGACTAAGACTACTTATTTGTGTAGCTAGAGGAATGCAGTTCACAGTAACTGAGTGTGGAGAGTTGAAGTGCAATTGCCAAGCCTCACTTGTCTACTTGATGCTGATTTGAAACACTAAGCAGCAGTATCTTCCACTGATCAGACTTGCAGTTGCTTTCAGCATTCTGGAAATCAGGACATTGTCAGTGTTGTTTGGAATCAGATGTCTTCTTTTTTTGTGATAATCTTAGTTAGAAATTGTTAGTAGTTGATTCATACCATTTTCTCAGTAACAGATTATAGTGGCTCAGTAGAGCATTACAGTAGCTCCTGCCTACCCTTCTCCACTGGTGAGTTGGCCAGTTTGCTGAGTGGCCACACAGACAAGCTGAGCAAGTGAGGAGGAGCAGGAGAAGCTCCTCTTACTGTTCCTGGTAGATCTGGATCCCGAGTTTTTATTTGAGAAAGATGCACCTCTATTACAATGGGAATATTTCCTGTGACTGTTTAACCACTCCCTCCCCTGTAATTACTGCTGCAATTTGTAGTAACTTCCAGTAGCCTGGAAGAGCTCTTACTTCAGTTAAGACAATCCCATCTATTAGCATTCCTTTGAAAAACTAATATGGTGACTCCACTGCCATAAGCATGGATCCAAAGTAAAGTTCTTCCTTTGATTCTTTTTCTTTCCCCCATCCCACTCAATCTTATGGCTGCATTTTTTTTTGTTACAAAGGCAGTTTACCTTCGGGGAAGAGGATTCTCGGTATCTTCCAAAAGTAATCTAAATGAGTGTAATTTAGCTTGATGCAGTGTAATACTTTTCCACTAGAAGATGAAAATCTAACATGGACCTATTGCTTTTGTAATGTATTTAGTTACTTCTTGAAGAAGAGGGCAGAAAAAGCCCCACTAACCACAAGAGAAGGAAAAAAATACATGCCTGTTTCAAGTTGGCTGGAAACAGTTGATAGCAACAGTCACAACAGATAGGTCTTTGCTTGGATTATTTAGACACTAGTGTAGTAACGGGGTAGGAGCTACTGATCTGTGTCAGAGACCAGTCTGTTGTGTTGATCTGAAGTTTCTCCTTTGAAGAAGAAGAAAGGAAAAAGCTGCCTTAGAATTTATAGCCACGACTGGCCCTGTCTCTGTGGCTTCCTGAATTATCCGTAATCTTTCTTTTGGATGCTCATTATTTGCCTTAGTTTTAGGTGGTTGGTTGTGCTTTGTCAAGGCAGGGCACTTAAGTAGGCACCTCTAGCTGGCCAGCATCTTCAGTTCAGATAATTAACTCCTTTGTTTTATGCCCTAAGTTCTTCTGTAAAGCTTTTTTTTCCCCCTTTCCACGTATTGATATTAGCACACAGTGAATTATAGATGATGTGCAGCAGTGAAGATAGTAAGACACAAACAAAACAAGAGAAACATAACAGGTCTCATGCTTTATTCATGTCACATTTGTTTATGTTCATATCACCCAGGAACATCCAGAAAAAGGAAAACAGCTCCTCCTCAAAGGGAAAACAAGAACAAAACTACATCGGTTCCTAAATGTAAGGTGGTAGCAGAATTTTTCATGCAGTATTCTTGACAAGTACCATTCTGTCTCATCACACTTCATTTTGGCTTTTCTGTCAAAAATCTGGGGTATTTAATAAAACTATTTATTAATAGTAATATATGAATTCCACATCTATTACGTATTTTTGTAGCGGTAGTACCTTGCTGCGGGGCAGTAAAGGACTAGCAAGAGTACACTAGAGCAAAAGGAAAGGATAGGTTGTCTTCCAAAAACAACCAACCAAACAAATCCCCTAACCAGCCCCCAGCAAACCTGATATTTTATGGCCTCGAGTTACCTTTGTGCATAAACAAGTTTTTCCTTCCCCATCCCTCTTGCCCTTTCACCCACCTTTTCCGCTTTTCTCCTGTGTGCTCATTTCTGGTATTTTTATCATCTGATTTGTTCTAACGGATCTCATTGAGACCATCAAATTATGGAAGAAAATGGAATTCCAAACCTGCATTTAGGGGAAATACAGAGCGCAGCCTAATAACCACTGTGGAGCTGCTCCCTGGTGCTTCAGTGCTGATGCTGGGGAAGGCACAGCATGCTGGACCCATGAAATACAGAAGGCTGCCAGTTGGTTAATCGATGTTAAATTGTGGTAGATGGGGAACCACTGACCTTTCAAGGAGTCTGCCATAATGAGACTCTCATGCCTTATGCCCATTTTCAGCCGTTTTTAGCTGAACTGAAATTGCTATTTATCAAGTTTGGACTTTAGAAAGCCACTTTTATCACCTTTGCTTGTGAACGATGGTACAAAATAAATAGGGTTTGCAACTAAGTTTGCATGTGACATTTAGCAGGGTTGAGGAAAAAAATGCCCTGTTTGGGTTTGTTTAGTAGAAGTGTGTCTTTTTCACTTGCTTTTGGGTTTTGTTTGCTACTTAAGTATTTTGGAGAAGGGTCAACATAATTTATGGCTGAAGTAGGTGAAACAGAACCAGGGACATACTGGAGGGTTGTTACTTACATGAGAGCGTTCATTCACAAAGAGAGTCCTGCCCCAGAAAAATCTTTCCCTTGTTCTTTCCAGCCAGCATGTTTGTGTGAAATTCAGCCATTAAGTACTGCTTTGAAAGTAAAAGGTTCAGGCTTGATCAGTTGGGATAGAGGCTTCCTGCCCCCCTCTAGAATCCTTATGGGTTCAAACTCACATTCAGCACCTTATTTACAAGCAAGTTATGTATGAAATAGTTGCTGCAGTATCACATCTCTTCTAGCTCCTCTTCTTTATTTCTTAAAATACGAGCAAATATTGGCCTACATGGGAAAAATACAAGGAAAAAATCATCTTCAGGTCTGTTAGGCTTGAGAAGCAGAACAGTTTTCAAGCTCTCTCACTAACAACACAGGAAAAGATCTTCATACAGCAGTGTCAAAATGTAAATGAGGTTAAATTTACCACCCCCTTTTTTGTCCATATATCTAATGATGCCAATTTTCAGTTATGGTCCAGCTTCCCTGTTTGAAGGTGGCACAGGTCTATCATAAGTGCCAATTTGTGATAGAAAATTTAATTTTTATAGGCTATGAAACGTGAGTGTGTGGTAGGACAGTAAATGTAATGTAATAGATAATAGGCTATTTAATTTGTTTTAACCACCTTAAAATCTCTTTAAGTCCTCCTGAGACATCCCAGAGCAAATCTAAAGGAGATCTTTTCCATCAAACTGTTATCAATTTCAGCTTATATTTCCTGTCCATCACAGTTTTAAATTGATAATAGTATCATAATGCATGCCTGTGAATTTGAATAGACTTGCATTTTTTTTCCACATGGGACAGGTAATAAGCTTTGCAAGTGTGAAAGACTTCAAACACCTTTTATTCACCATCGCCTAGTTTTACAGGTCTAGCAGGTAAATGCGTCTTGTTCTCAGGTTCATGGAAGTTGATTAAAACACTGTTTCATGGTGAAGCATGGTAGCCACTTTTAACACCTTCCTTTCCTTTCCTGACACATCCAGCTTTCTTCTTAAACCCCAGGATAGAGAGGGATCACTGGGTACGTGAAGTCCAGTGCTTCACAATCGCAGCCACACATCACAGTGTGTGTAAGGATTCATAAGACTGTGTCCCTCTGGGTACCACAGGCTGGAAACCACTTTGTCGTATGTAGCAAAGATTTTCAGTACCGATTCTGCAGCCTTGGAACTGCAGCATGTTGTTGGCATTGCAGAGTGTATAGCAGGCAGGAGAGGATTGCCCCCAAGTTAGAACTCTTTGGTAGCAGGGTTTTAGGTGGAAGGGTTTGTATGTTAATAGCAAGACCATTGTTATTGCTTGCAATACAAAGGTGTATTAATGTGTTTCCTTGCTCCTGATAAAATGCTGGGTTTATATAGAAATTGCCTTATGTTCATTGGTGGCTCACTACCCTTAGAGAGTGAACAAGTATACCCAGTCCTTCGTTTCCTCCTTTGTTTCAAGCAGAGACTGGACTTGCAGCACGTTCTTATCATGCTTATTTTTTGTTATTTTTCATTTAGTTTCAATCGCTTAAGTTTAAAAGTTCTTGCTCTTTTTTCCTGTATGATGATTTCGTTCTCTACCATGTTACCAGTGCCTTAAATGCAAGATAAGTCAGTATAACATGATTTACATCTGGAAAGATCCAGGTCGCACTTTTATTCTGCTTTCTGTTTATGTTGTAGTCATTGGTTACTCTTGGTTGCATTCCCGTTAGAACAGTTGTCATAAGGTACTGAAGAGCACTGAGTTCACATTAACAGGGCTGTTTTCAACACAGTTTCTACATTTCTTCTCCAACCCTAGGCTGCTATCCCAGAAAATGTCCTATTCATTGAGAATCCTCGTGCCTGAGTTTGCAGTTTTGATATATAACCCATTTTTTCAGTGTTCTGGGATGGAAATTTTTTAAGCAGCCTCATTTCATTTTAGTAATGGATGTGGTAATTTTCAGTGCTTTGTCCTTGTTCCCATGAGGTATTCTGTCTCTGTCCTCATACGCAGCATTATTTTTACAGGAAAAAATGATGCATAAAGCTAATTTAATATTTGCTCTGTCTTCCTCATTTCTACCCCTTGTTGACACCCGTTCTTCATTTCTTGCTCTATGCTTCTTGTTGAGAAACCTTTTGTTTGTCTGCAAGTTCCCATTTTCCTGGCCTCCTGGCAGTTTTCATTTAACTCTGCAGCCTGACCTCCAAGCACCAGCTCTCTTTGCTCATCAGTCCCTTTTTTCATTCCTTGTAGGTTCTCTGCTTTCTCTTAATACCCTGCTTTGAGGTGCATTCTCATGCAGGTAGGTCTGCAGCCCTTTCCCCTTTTTTCTGTTACTTGGATGGAAAGAGCCAGATAGTTTTGATTTTAAAGTAAGTCCGTTCTTCCATACACTCAAATCCAATCGTGTATGTGTTTCATATATCTTTGGATGAAATCTGGGGTTATGGCCCATCGGGGAAAGTTGGGATTGCTCTTGAAACATTAAGAAGACTGTTAGTTATTTTGGAGTCGTGCAGCTGGTGAGGCCTGTACCCCCTGAAGGTTAAAGAAGTTTGACTTGCCTTTGGCAATTGCTGTACGTTGTATAGGCTGCTTACTTCCAGATGGCTGCTTTCTCCTTCATGTAAGACCATGGAATTAATTTTTAAAAGTGGCATTTAAAGTGCCTAAATCAGAAATAGGGTTTTTTCCTGACGCTGGGGGTGTCTGTGCAAACAGTGTTTTGTCAGAAGGTCAAGGATTTTGGAAGCCTTCTGGAATTCTTTGTGTTTCATTTTTTGTTATTTAAGTCTGCTGATGTTTCATTTCTCTTTGTGTTGAGACACAGACCTATTTGGGAGTTTTCTTTTGAAAGCCCAAATGCACAAGATGACGGCTCGTTGTCCATTTCTCCAAGCACTTGTGAAAGTTATTACAGTGAATGCAAAGGCTGCTCTTTGGAGTCATGGTAATCACTTCTGAATCTTCATATTATCAAGGATGAGACAGATAGAACTCATTTTTCAAGCACTGGCAGTTTTGGAATATAGCCTGAAGTATTTTTGTGTGCATCTGTGTCACTGAAGCTGCCTTCAGAAGGCTGTAGGAGGACTTGAGGTATAAGCCTGCGTTTAAGTTTGTGAGGTAAGGTTGTGTGTGGATTTACAGTCTGTCAGCCACTCCATGTGTACTATGCCACGAACATGTTTGTACCATATGGCCAAGCCACAGAATTGCCCAGCTAGATGTGAAGGCAGTAATCTGTGCAGATGGACACAGCTGAAACATTTGGGTCCAAGAACCAGCACAGGAACTTCACATTTGGACTCTGTGCTTCCACAAATCCAGGTTGTTCCGAGTGAGGGTTTAGCAAAGCTATTGAGCATTTTATTTCTGGCTTCTGATCCCAGAATGGGGCTCAGTGCTCTGCCGTGTTGATTTTGATAGTGTTAGTCCTAGAATTAACATACATTTTACATTACACATTTATGAATTTCATTTAAATCTAGCAGGGACTCCTTAATGTGGTTTAATGGTGATATATAATGCTTGTCTCTTTCTTACCCTTGGGGGCATGAGGGCTATATGAATAAAAGTCCCTTTTTCTTCAGTTCTTTTTATTTGGGAATAACTGTTTTGTTCTCTGGGTCTGCCCAAGATTTCCAAAGTCCACCCCTCATATGTGTCTTTGTGCTTGATGAGTTGATAGCAAGAGAGAGATTTGTAAGTCATTCAGTCTGGTTTTTAGCCAAGGCATCCCTCAGTATTTATGTTGCAAGATTATTAAGGCATGGATAATAGTATTTAGTACTAAAAGCTTGAAAATGTTAATAATGCACTGTTTATGTTTTGTGTTATTCCTCTTTATGGTTTCCCTTTGCTTTAATGAGATGGGAGATAATTTAGTGTCATTAGCAAATGCCTGAGCATGTTCTTCAAAATGAGTTTTCAGCACTATGGTGGGGAGTCTGAGGGTTATATCTGTAATCTGATGGCACTTTGGTTGACTTTCTAACTTCATCATGGGTCGGTGGGTGTTTCTGTAACATATGGCACTATGCTGAAAGTGGATGTTTACATCTGGTATGCATTGGAAGATTAAGGTAGAGAGGATGAAGTTTTAGGCAAGTATGTGTTTTTTGGATGAAGGATAAAGTGAGAATACTTTTATTTCCTCTTAGATCTGAAACATATCGTTCTAGCAATGCCTTTGAAACTCTGCCAGCTTTGCCAACCGTAACATTTATGGCATTTTGGACCTAAACTGAACTAGAAAACTGTTTTTAGTGGCAAAGAAAAAGGTTAGTGCATGAAAATAGCTAGCTCTGTTATTGACTGCATGTGGTCAGTGGTTTGGCTGCATGTAGGTGGCTCTTCCTGTCACTGTTTTCAAGCATAAGCTTTTGTGATGAATATAAAACTCTTTCAAAATGAGTTCTGCTGCAGTTATTTTGCACAGTAGTCTTTTGCTATTCAGTAATGCTTGTTTTGCTTTTGCCATTTATATTCAATTTTGTATTAAAACCCAAAACCTAAAAGCTTTTTAAATAAAGCTTATGATTCCTGTTGACATCAGAATCAAGAGGTTTGAGGAGTGTGGTCATCTGTGCATAGCAGCTGCTTCTGTCAGTAATATTTTATACTACGTTGTTGAGTCTCTATTGTAATTAATGCTGGGATTGTTTGCAGTGGGCAGAAGCTCCCTTTTGAATGTGCACACACATTTTGTTTAACTAGGACTTCTATGTAAACACTGAGTTATAAGTTCCCTTTTCTTCCTTTTCATACTTTCAGTCTTGACAGTAACATTTATAACAGTTTTTCTCAAGGTCAGCTTCAGATTTGCTATTGTGTAGAAGGCAGCTTGAAACTAACCTGGTGTTTTGTTTTCTTCTTCCGTGTAGTATGCAGGGTGCTACCTCAGAGCTCAGGGAATTGTGAATTTTCTAGCTCCTGCTGCAGACAGAACTTCAGGGCACAACAGGTTCTGTTTAGCTTTAACTTCAACAGTTCAATGTTATCCTATTTATATCTCCAAAAAAAAAAACCAACCCTGGGTGATGGAGCTGTAAATTGTGCAGATTGCGGATTGTGTAGATTGTCTGGTGTTTTCAGTGCCGAAAATTCTAGCGAATCTTGTTTTAGCAGCTATCAGATGCAGGAGCTGCTTTCATTCAGCCAAGAGCAAAGTACATTTGGTTCTGCAAGATGCTGAGAACTGCAGTAAAAATTAGGGGCACAGAGCACTTCATGAGTTAGTTCCATTGCTGTTAAGTGTTCAAAACTTAAGCAAAACTGTTTTGAGTTTCCCCATGTTTGGGGAAAAGAATTTACAGAGCTGCAGAAGAATAAAAAAAACAATGAAATAACCTGTAAAGCTGCTTGACGTATTCGTCAGTCTGGCCTTGGGTAAGTGCATCCTGTTCCCATAGGCCAGACCCGAGGGAGGGAACTGTTGCACAGGTGAGGCTACTTGTGTGATCACCAAAGAACTTTAGTCGTTAGCTTTGTGAAAGAATGGCACAATACTATTTAAACCACAAAATGTACTTTTAACACTCTAAAATGTTACAAAATCTCTGGAAGCTGTAATTATTGCAACTGGAGGTTGAACTTACTGTGATGTCTTCTTAGGGTATAATATAACTTACAGGTTCCGAAATTTTGCTTCTAATGGAAAACAGGTCTTTTGAATTCTATTATGAAGACACAGCTGTTGTTCCTGAGCATGCTTGGTGAAAGACTGTCACTAAGCAGGAAGTGCTGTGCATATATTTGTAAGTCTCACTGTAAGAGAATCTTAAGTAAGGTGGATATAAGCATTGCATTCTCAAATGCTGTTTTTTTACGCGAAAGAGATTGCATTTGCATGAGTTTGGGGTCATGCAAAACACCCTCAATAACAGCAAGCTATGTAATGTGTTTTGGGTTGTTTTTTCCTGGTTCTGATTTAGGACTGGGAAAGTGCTTGATAATTTTGACAGCAGTAATTGTCACAGTTGAGGAATGCTCTACTTGAGACATCTTATATTTAGACATACTGCCTAACTGATAACTGTCCCTCGTCAAAAAGGTGTGAAATATGAAGATGATTGAGATTATGAATATCAGTTGTCCACATGGATTGATAAAATGGTATCTTAAGAGAAGAACAGCACACAGCTAGCTGATGACCTGTGGTTTTAATTTATGTGATATATTTTGGGGTGATCTTGTTTATGCAGATTAATGATTCTCAATGCCTCCTGTTTGGATTGTAGAGGTTGGAGACCTGAGGGAGCTGCAAACACTGGACATCTCAACCAATCGCTTGATAACCTTACCTGAAAGGCTGCACATGTGCCTTTCACTGCAGTACTTGACTGCAGACCGAAACCACCTGTGGTATGTTCCCCGCCATCTGTGCCAGCTGCCGAGCCTCAACGAGCTCTCCATGGCTGGAAACCGCCTGGCATTTTTGCCACTTGGTGAGTCACCAGCATCCCTGGGCTGGGGCGGGTTGGAGGAGACATGGCAAAACAAACTTCCTGCCTTCGGTGGTCTCCACAGCCTCTGTTTATGGAGTTGTCACAATGATCATACTGTTGGAAAACAAGTTATTAAACAAAAAGAAATGCAGGTTATGGTTTCACGTCTGGTTTAAAGCAATAGGTCAGCTATCAAATTTGCTTTATTTTTAGCTAACTGAGGGGGAAAAAGTTTAAATGATGCTGTGTTTAAATATAGTACTATGTAATCTGAGTTTCACCACTTTGGGTAATGATCTGTTTCTGTTTGCTGGATCTGATGATTTAAATAAGATTCTTCAGCTTGGGTTTAAAACCTACTGTGGATTTTTTCATCATTAGGAATGTCATTACTGCTTAATCTAGCAAAGGTTCAGTTTGGGCTCTGTATAAGCATCCTTCAAAACCTCCACAGTAGTAGCCCAGGAAAGAATTTATCAGCCTTTTTCTCAGCCCTTTCAAAGTTTGCAAATGTCAAAGCGGGTCTTCAAGTGTAGGAGGTGCAGTTGGTGAGTGGTGGTTTGTTGTGAGAAGTCAGTTGTGTTGTCAGTAAGTGTGGACTGTATATTCTGTTTGTGAAAAGCAAGTCCACTTCCCTGCATTTGTGCCTTTGTAGCCCTGCCACCAGCTAATCTCTGCTGAAATACAGACAGGCATGAAGATCTGTCATGTCATTTGCATAGCCATTAATAGTTTTCCTAGAATACAGTGAGTCTGGTGTTAATTAGGTACAGATGAACACGCTGAAAAGAAGCTGAAAACTGAGGTGGTTAGAAATAAGATAATTTCTAAGTGAATTACGCTGTACAAGTTTAACTTCATTCTTTCAGTACCACAAATTCAGTCTTTCAAGAAGCTTATGATCTTTCTGATTTTCTTAGCACCTTCATTTATATTCCTGGAAAGCAAGTGCAAATAATGTCTCCAGACATAGTGTTTTAGGTATGTCCCAACAGATGTCATTATATAAATGAGAAAATGATTTCCAGGATGCATCATTCAGATTCCACAGTACTAAATAAACCAAGCAAAGTAATTTCCCCTATTTTGGCAAATACTTCTAACTTCATCAGACAGGAAGTTGAATCTTCTTATTTTTGCAAAAATAAAATGCTCTTCTTGAAGATGAGATGTGAAATATTAAAGGGCAAAAGTTTTTGCTACTTCTGTGCTCGTAGATTATCTGTGAAGGAGCAATGACCTGGATGAGCTATAGATCTGCTGAAGTGTTTTAAGTTCAAAAGGAGGAAATAAATCTCTAATATAATGACACACCTTCTTTTTTCTTTATTTTTAGATTTAAATTCAAAACATTCAAAAGGAACGTTTAAAATAACGGGAAACATCAAAGACTGTCAATTGACCTTGTTCAGTAGTTCTTAATAGTGACTCACTGGTGAACATTTGGAGATAATTTGCTATCTGTGGATATGAAACTGAATCATAAATCCTAGAGTTCAGAGGAAAAGCAGCGCAGTATAAATGTAAATGTTTAATCCTTCCTCTGAAGAATCAGAAGGCTTCAGAGTGGTCAAGATGTGATGAAATTAAGTAGAAGAGAGAATTAAGATTCAATCTTTTTGCTTTTTAATGCACTATCTCCTGATCTGTAGGGGAATATTTTTCTGTGATTATTCCTGAAGTGAAGGCATAATTGTAGCATCAGTTCTGCTAGCAGCACATATTGGCTAATGCTTTTCAGTGTATGTGTTCTTAATCCAACTTCACTCTATTGGTTGATGAGCAAGTAAAAACATTAAATAACAGAGAAGGATACTGTAGAAATATCTACAAGTGATATTCAAGCAAAAATTGTCTTTTTCAATTAGGGAGTTGGGAAGCTGGCATTTTATTAATCTGACAGAATGGTGGTTTTCCCCCTTTTTTGATTAGACACCTCCATGTTAGAAGAAATACCTTTGGAACTTACTGCTTAATGCATTTTAAAGTATGATTTACTTTATTTATTTCATACAGTAGTTGACATCTACTATCCCAAGGAATCCATTCTTCCTCAAACTTAGTGTTCCTTGAGTTGCCAGTAGAGCTTCTTGTTAAATGTAATGGAAATCTGCATTTTCGTCTTCTAGTTTGACAGGTGTAGGATTAACTCCTGCAGTAGCACAGTACTTTCACAGCACTGCTGCATTGGTACTGTGTAGGTTTTTTGTCCTGTACATTCTTACAAAGTACATAATTTGTGGGCACGTGCTGTTAAGATAAAGAAGTGTAACACTATTAATCCATTTTACAAAATACAGTAAAAACACCTGGTCCCACTCTCTGACTTTCAGAACTGGTACATGAACAAGCAGGTGGGTGAGCTAATGGAACAGTACTTTTTCCCTACAGAATATACTGAATTCTTGGATAAGCCAATATTTTGTTTTTAAAAAATACTGTTTTAAAGCTGTGGAATATTCCAGTTTATATTCAGAGAAACAAGACTGCACGGATATGAGACTTTGGGCCTTCCTATTACATTTATTTAACAAGAAACCTAAATTGTATGTATAAGTTGAACTGGAAACTGCACCCTGGACGGGGCTGTTATTCTCAGGCAGCTTTCATGCTGCCCTAGTAATAAATGGCCTATGGAATTCTGTTCATGAGTGGCAGATAGAACCAATGCTCATTTTATATCAGTCTACTTACAATATAAATTATCCTGTGGCAGAAATTTAACTTGAAGATTTTACAGTTAGCAGATGCTCCAATCCCTCAAAAGAAATTCCACTGCAAGCAGGAATTTGAATCTGATGACACTGCAGAAATACAAATGATTTATGCAATAAAGTACAAATATAATTAAAATAGGCCATAAATTCTCAAGTATACTGGCAGTCCAGGGGATGTTATGACAGCAAATATTCAGTGTTATATCACTTTATTGAGGGTTCATGTGCACTTTTTGTTTAGAAAATGGGTCTACTAATTATCAGTGCATAGTAAACAAAGGTCTTTTTCTACCCTCAGTATATGCTGCTTTTGTGTCCTTGCCCTCACAGTATGGCTAAAAGAGCATCAGTGCAGACACACAAGAGCTTTTGTTCCATCTTCAGCCATGTGGAATGCATATGCCAGGGCCCTGAGGTTAAAAAGAAAAAGAGAAAAAAAGGGGAAAAAAAAGGAAAAAAAAATAGAATTGGGGTTTGTTCAGGACTTACGGCATTCGGTCATTTCTGGGAGAAGGGGCTTTGATCTGGGAGCTTGGAAGGAGGAAAGTGGAAATGTTTTAGACACAGTACAGGGCTTGCAAAAGCCACATGAAAACCTTCTTTGTAGCTGTAGCCTTGCATAGATGGACAGTGTCTTTATTTCATGGAGTCCTTCAGAAGCTCGTTTTCTAGCGAACTTTTAACAACAATATTTGTTGACTGATAGAAGACATAAAAATTAATGTGGATGGGATACAAAGAGCTTTTTAAAGTGAGAATTTATTTAAATTTAAACTTTAGGGGTAGTGTTTGAAACTAGAAAAAAAATCTCTTTTGGGGGCTCAGAGATGCTTGGTTATTTAATGCAAAGAAACTATATCAAAGGAACATTTATAGTTACAGGCTATTTGGCTTGGGGAATTGAATTTTTCCTACTGAGATATTTTGTCTAACATCCAAAAATTTGCTTTAATTACCTAGGAAATGCAGTCAACTCAGAACTTCGATTCTAAACATAGCATAAGATAAAGACAGAGGGAAGAGATGAGATGCAGCCTAACTCCCCCCTCCATGCATATGAAAAGAACAGCTTTAGGGCTTTTTTTGACTTGCCTGATTTTCAGCCCATTTGCATACATCTGTGTAGAAAAGAGCAAGATGAGCCTCTTTTAAAAATTTTCTTCCATTCTCTAAGTTAATAAGTTAAACAGTAGCACATTCAAGCTGCCCCAGCAACCCATAGTTTTCTGCTCTTCTGGGTATAATTGGCTTCTGCAACATGAGGCGATATTCTCGCAGCATGAGGTGTGCCATGCACGTGCTATCTGATTTACACTTTATTGGCTGATTCTTCCCCAGCCTTACAGTATTTGATGGTGTTACAGTGCTTTAGTATCACAATATTTTTATTCATTGTTAAGATAACAATGTTTTGTTTCATCTAAAAATATCCCAGAACTTTACTATTTTAAGCCCTGCAATCCTGAGCCAAAATAAATCATCTTTTTGAGGTGTTAGCTCATACCGATGCACAGCAGCATCTCCCAGCAGTTCCCATCAGTCAGCAGAGATATTTGTAATTGCTTCTTGGGCTGGGACACTTGATGGATGCAGCAGATAGGTCTGTGAACTAGAATGTCTTTGGTAGAGGGTCAAAGAAAGAAGCGTGTGATGGTTGAATATGTCCCCTGATGTCCAGTGACTCAGTTGTTTGAACAACTCTGAGATTATGGTCCCTGAAGCTTCCACAGACTGATGCAGAACCTGTATTAAAAGAAAAAGAAAACCAAAACCCTCAGCTTTTCTAATGTTAACATTTTTGTTTCAGAAAAGGAATCTATTCGTTTTCTTTTGGTATTCATCACTTGTTCTTTATATCCAAGATTTGATAATTGACACCCTCTGAAGCTTCTCCTCAGCTTGAGCTTTTAAGGTTTCTGGTGCTTACAGCTGCCATTCAAGTGGGTGACAGCTGAAGACACTCAGTATATTTTAAGATGACCAGAAGTTGGGGGGGGGATATCACTCAGAATATCATCTGCACTAAGCAGTGTCCAGAGCTCTCGTGTACAATAAAACTGTTTGATAATAAGGAAGGGACTCTATAACCCATTGTCATAGTAGGGAGATCGTGATTCCAAATAGAAATTCTGAATAGTAATATCATGGAAATCGTTTTAATTTTTTATTCTGTTCTTAGCCATGATTACAAAAGGGGCAGAAGCTCTGCTAATTTCTCTGGTTATCCTTATCTTTATGCCAACCAAGGTAAATGACATTTGGTAAAGATGGGAAATCAGAATTAGTCGATGTTAGTATCATCTTGCAATGCGGCTGATTCAGCCAAATGCTTGTTTATCTTGCTTTGTTTCTGTAACACACTCATCAAAGTTGAAAGGCATACAGGCTTCTTGATTATTTAATTTCTTTGTAGTGCAGCTGGTCTGGGTTGCAGCTATCCTCTCCCAGGCAGAGAGGCGTTCAGACATTGTTCCTTTGCCTTGTGCTTTGTATTAAACGCACATGTCTTTTCCTAACCCAGGATCTCAAACAGCATAGGAGCCACAGATGAAATGGGCTGCCCGGATGATCCTACATGTCAGCTTTCTTGCCAGCTCAGAACTCTTTTAGAATATTATTTTTAGTTCAGTTTGATTTGTCTTTTTCAATGTCTCACATTGGCATGCTTTTCTCTTGATAGCAGACAGTTTTACACTGACTAGATCTTCCTGATAAGCACAAATCCTGTTTCCGAGAATTCTTCCTAGAAATCTAAATTTTCCCTTTTAATTTTGCTCAATTTTCCCTCTTTGATTTTCTAAACCAAGTAAAATTATTCCAGGTTTATATGCTTCTATCTGGCGGTATTTTGATACATATCTAGTCCATGAAAGTATTGCTTAAACATGCTGTACTTGCTTCTTTTGATTGCCAGCCATGAGTATATTAAAGGAAATAGCGCAAGAAGCACACCTTCAGATGCATTGATTATTTACTTGTAGACACAACTTTTGTTGTGTAATGTTCTGCCTTTGATGCTTGTATATTTTGCTGTGTTCTGTAATTTACCGCATCACATAGACTTGTTTATGAATGATTATTGGTTGTGTTTGGTTATAGCTAATGTAATCAAACAAGGTTCTCTTCGAGAAAAGAAAGAATGGGACCTGCCACATTCTTGTTTATGTCTTTATCACTTTACTAAAGATAGTGAAGCTGTGATTTCAGTGACATGGGGCAGGTTAATGAAAGCAGGTTTGACCTTATGAACTTGGAAGTATGCACTGTGGATTTGAAATCAGTTGTCCCTGTGTTGCTTCAAACTTCAGGGTTTGTCAGTGTTAAAATTCAATTATTTATAATGCGATTTTCAGAGCTACTGAAAAGGGCTTTGGTTTTGTTTTAGTAATTTCAAAGGCTTTTTTCTAAGCAGCTTTTCAGCTCATGCATAATAAAGCCATTGGCTGAAACTTTACAACGGAGAAGTATTAATTGATGTTGCTTACATTGGGTCTGATTAGCTTATTTATAATTAAAGAGAATTGCTTTGCTTTTTCTGCTTTGTCACTATGTCATCCCTTCTCCCCCGACTTTTCTTGTTTTTCTAAACCCAGATTTAGGTCGTTCTCGGGAGCTGCAATATGTTTATGTGGATAACAACATTCATCTGAAAGGCCTCCCGTCCTACCTGTATAATAAAGTCATTGGTTGCAGTGGGTACGTATGAATTAATTCAGCTGTCTTGGATACCTGTTCCTTTTAAAATTTCTCATCATTATCTTCCCGTATGATACAACTGATTATTTTATATGTGTGTGTGTCTGATTCAGGACTGGTGTTAATTTGAGGGGATTACTGCAGCTCCTAGTTCTGTTTAATTTTTGTAATAAATTTATGCTAATTGCTGACTTTCAGTAGTTTAGTATTAGGTTGTAACAGACAGTGCAGTTATTCTGAAGGAATTTGTAATGATAATGTAAGGCCTAAAGCCGAATCCTGGCTGCATTTAAAAGTTGGCCAAAAATGCAGGGTTTGCAGAATTTCCAGGACTAAAGAATGAACAAAGTATTTTTTAATGTGTTGCAGCAAATAAGAACTTTTTTTAGGAGAGGTGGATTGACAGGTATATTTTTACATGTGGATTTTAAAAATAACCTGGGCTCTCTCATGTTTGTGGTTAGGATGTGAGGAAAAGAAGTGGTCTGTCTAGGACACTAGCTGAATTCTTTCTGCACTGCACTAGCATAAATTAGGATCAGCACCACCAGTTTACTGGTGTAAAGCTGATCAGAAGAGGATTTGTCCCCATTACCATCTAATTATAAAATTCTGGTGTGCTCACTCTCAGCAAATCTTGCATTAAATATAAATTCCATCTCCACAAGCCTGCACTCTACTGCAGTTATGTGAGATGCTGAGCCTTGGCATTTTAAGGTTTTTCTAATATTCCTTGTCAGCTGGTTGGGTGATATTTAAGTACTTACAGTTGGATTATAATTCTGCTGCACTGTCTGCAGCCTCGAGCTACCAATAATTTCGTTTTTCAGGAAAAATAACTCCCAGCTTCTGTTCTTTCAGAACTGATTATAAATCCTAAGACAGGCATTAAATTGACCCTAAAGGTAATAGAACTACGTAGATTGTGACCAACACCACTAGTGACAATGACAGTTGGACCAACAAGTTTGGTCCAGCTGTCCCTGTGTATCAGGTGATTGTAAATAAGCATACCTTTGTTTGGTTTTTTTTATGTTTTAAGTCCTTATTTTATGCTCAGGAAAAATAATTTTATCGTTGCACTGACTTTTTGTGAAGATATTAGCAGCTCTTTCTGCAGTGATTACGTATACAGTCCTGGTCAGACTATAGCTGCTAGTATCCCTGGTGGAGAGTACTTAAGTATAGAAGAGACAAAGTTGGAAGTGTTGCAATGGAATTAATTCTTGTAATGCTTCTGTGCAAGAAATAACGTGATAATTTTTTCCCTTAATATTAAAGAATAAAAAGGTGTTATTTTTGATAAGCAAACCAGTATTTGTGTCCCGAACAGATATTTGTCTTTGTTGTGACACCATCCTGAAAAATCGTAAGATTGTTTTTAAGGAAAATTTCCAGCATAGGAAGAGCACTTATACATTATTAAGAAACCAAAAGTTTTATTTGATTATGTGCTGAGTGATGTTGAAATTATGTAATAATAGTCATGTGAGGAATTCCTGTGCTCTTTCCAAGAAAGCATTAGTAACCAGTTCAAGGTTTTCATGGGTCAAGAGAGAGTTGAAGACACAGGCTTTCATGCTCTTTCTGTCATCCACTGGAGAATCAAATCCAACATGCTGCTGTTAGTAACATAAAGCTAGATTTCTGAAAATAGAATATGAAATTGCATTGTGCAAGTAATGAATCTGTGTCTGGGAATCCTGCAGTCAGACTGGCTGAAAAAGTCTTTTATGTAAGAGGTGATGATCTCAGCACTCAAAATAAATTTTGATCTTCTTTTCTGCAGATTGGATTTCATAGTCTCCAGCTAAGGTATCTGTCAGTCTTGTTGGAGGCAGCCAATGGGTGGTCACAGCCTTTTTTTTTCTGCCCTCAGTTATTTATTCACCAGGCTGCTTCTGCAGCATCTTTTTTTTCCCAGCTGCTTAGATCATCCTCTGTTCTATTTCTTAACCTCCATGGATTTTGTGTGGGGTTTTTCTTTGAAACCTTTGTTTTTGCACACAGTGTTACTCATGGGTTGAGATTCATTCCCTTATCCACCCTGACTTAAGGGTGTATATCTCTGAGACTCTTTTGTTTAGGGATTTTTTGATCTCTTTATGACCCTTTATAAAAAGTAGGCCAAATAGCCCAGCTCTGAGCTGCAGAAACTGTAGTAAGCATGTGGGTGCATCTTCTAGGTAGGTTGGTAAGGGGTTAATCAGCTTGACTATACAACATGATAGATTTATGTGTTGTGATAGCTAACTCATTGGTATGGATTCCTGGGGAGCGGATTGTTGGAATAGTGGACCTCTGAATTCTCAGATACATTTTAACCCCATTAACGGTTTGTGGGAAAACATTAAATATTTAACAAGAGAGTTCTGACTTGCTGTTTGATACTGCTCTTTTTTGCTTGTTTCTCTGGGCTGTTTTTCCTTTAGTCAGAAGAAATAAGATTGTTATGGAGGAAGTACTATGATATTTCTTTCACATCTGATAAGGTCGAGTGTAGTTACCTCAGTTTTAGGCCCACTATCTGGGAAGGCTGACAAATCTGTGTTTCTGTTCCATTTGTTAGGACTGGCCCTAACAAGTTGCTCTTGGCTTCAAATTCAAGTTGTCATAAACAATTCCGATTCCCCTGTTGACTTCCCCAACCTCTTAGTAGAATTTTCCTATGTGTGTCTCCTTGGCATGATAGCTTGCAATAGGGACCATGTAAAGAGTTGTTATTTTTACTTCAAGCTAAGTTTCTCTCCTTGGATCCAAAATAACCTTCTTTTTCCTGATACGATTTGGGAAGGACAAGCTGTAGACTCCCTAGGGTATCTTCCCTCTACAGCTTAGGCTGTTCTTTTTTACCTGTCTTTCATGCCCTGCACCCTCCAAGGAAACTGTAGATGGGGGAATGTATGCTGCAGAATCACCCATGGCACATAAAGGGTATTTTTTGGTGGCTGTAATTTGCCTCGTGTTATAGTTGAGAAATCCATTGCCGTTCTCAACTGGTTGATCTAAGACATGGAAACCAACTGTTAGGTATGAAACTATAAAGTAAAATATTCCATAGTGGCCTTCAGGGGTCAAAAGAGATGAGCATGTTGCCAAAGTAGAGGCCATGTAATGCACATAGTTCACTTTCTTGGGACTGTGTTCTCATTTCTCTAGGTTTTGAATGTTATTTGATAAGTGAAGGCCTCCCATTACTAGTATGTTATGAAAAATGGGAATCTCTAGAATGATTTGGGTTGGAAGGGGTCTTTAAAAGGTCCAACCCCAACACTGTGCAAGGGATCCTTGAGGAGGTCTTCACTGAAGAACAGTATCAGGCACACTTTGGGTTGGTCATCTGGGTTTCCCCATAAAGTTACTTGTATTATTTTTTTCTAACCACTTTCTAAATATCTTGTGTCCTTCTAGTTGTGGTTCTCCAATTCAAGTTTCAGAGGTGAAACTGCTCTCTTTTTCATCAGGCCAGTTAACTGTGTTCCTGCCAGCAGAGGTGAAATCTATAGGGACAGAAACAGATCATGTGCTGCCTTTGCAAGAACTGGCCATGAGGACCCTCTATAACATCTACTACAGGTTTCTAAAAGGTATGAAATCTCTGCATTCTTCAGATTACAGAAAGGGTGGACATGTGTTTCTGGCAGTGATAGGAACATTTCAAGTAGCTCCTCAAAGGCTTGAGCGAGGGTGAATATTTTTAAAGCTTTATTTAATCAAATTATGGTTGAAATGCTGTATTAGCACAAAAATGTCCAATGTCAAAAAAACAAAGATCTGAAAACTGTTGCTAAGGTTAAGTGGTGCTTACAAGTGGTTTCTTTATTGAGGACTGTATAAAGAAGGACACTTTTTGCAGAAGGAATTCTTTAATGGAAATAGGAGATGAGAAATACAGTTCCTGAGGCAAGATTGGATGCATCAGCCAACAATGCAACTTCTTGCCAGGCAGCACACTCCTAAACTGGCAGAGATGTTATACATAAGGCAGAAGAAATGCTAGCAGCCCTTGGCCATTTCAGTACATACAGCGTGACAGCTGAGCTGTTTTAGTTCTGCCCCAGTTCAGGCTCTTTGCTGTAAAGTGGTCTTTGGCTTATCTGGTTGTGCAGCAGGCAATCGCATGAGTTAGCAGTATCTGATGATAACCTGCAGATTCACATTTTGTCAGATTTAGATATATTATGAGTCTTCCCTATTTGCAACATCTTGGGAATTTGTCAGCTTTAGAGGTGAAAGGAGAAAGCAGAAGGGTAGAGAGTTACAGTGGAAAGATTAGAGAGTTTATTATAAAGGGTCATTTGTACCATGGCCACTGGAGTAAATCATAACTGCCGAACTACTGCTTTGCCAGGAAGAGTGCATAAGGAGGTCTGCAGCAAAAACTGATGTAGGAAAGAAGCCTCATGTTGAGGGATGGGATAATCCCGCAAGCCTGTGTTCATAGGAAGCTGTACTGCTTTGTGGAGAATGTAATACTGCCATTGAGAACATTAACTAAACAGTTTGCAGTTGTCTATTTTGGGTATTTCTGCATATAGTTGAGAGAGGGGAGGTTTGGAAGGTTCTCAGTTGTTTAGGATCAGGATATCAGCTGCACCAAAATTACACAGTGATGAATGCTGTTTCATTCTGATTTGCAAAATTCTAGTCTTTGAAAAGGAGTTTGAGAACATCAGCTACAAGATCTTTTAAAACATCAGTAACTGCTTTTCTCACCCAGTTGTGACTTGCACCGTAATTCCTAGAATATGACTCCGTGAAAGTGGTTTCTGAAGGTGTTGGTGAAGTTTGGCTTGACAACAGCAAGATAGCATTGCAAAATCAATTTAAGAAATGGTTTGTGGGATGGTTTGTACAAGGCTTTGAGGATTATATCTAGTTGCAGCCAAGGTGCAGAACCTGAAAAAGATGCTGAACTATATGTTTAACTATCTGGCCTATTTGTAGTTTGTAGTCTTTTAGTATGTTTATATATACATACATACACATACATATCTTATTCTGAATTACCTTATTAAAGACTACGTGCATTACCACTGGTGACGCCCGATTTCAGTGGGGCAAGAGTAACGCATAGTCCAGAGAGGTGTAGGTTAAGGGTGTGTTGGGGAAGCAGGTGGCACATGATGAAAGCAGCAAATTTGGTCTATCACTGCCTAAATTTGTAGTTTCAAGGGTGCTGTTGAATACTTGGTGGCTGCCAGGTAAGTATGACTGCAATTACTGGGCTGCTTTGCCTCAGTCTTTGTATGACTGCAGAATGTGACCTTTTCTTTCTGATGCAAATGTACTATTCGTCATGCTTGTCATCTCAGTCAAGGCTCTTGTGGTACATTGTATATGGGGTTAAACCTTGCAGTGTTTGAAAGCTGAAACTAGTGTGATATCACAAAACTCATTTATCAGGTGCCACATCTTGTCTTGATTACTCAGCACCTGAACTCATTTGCCTGCCTTGGCTGTCTCAGTTTCTAGATGGAGATCAGCGTATTGGGTTTAATTTATAAATCACTATGTGGCTTGGGCCAAGCCTGAGAAAATAATTGCTTTTTTCCCTGAAATGACCCTGGAGTCCCTTTTGGTGAAAAGGATGGCATCTTGTGAACAGTGGGGGCACACTTAAGAGATGATGAATGTATTGATCTTTTTTGAATGGTCTCTTTGGTTGGACCTGTGAGAATTATGCTGGGCTGGATTGTATTTCAAGTCATTCTAAATATTTCAGGTCTCTTTTTGCAGATGGGGGAGTTTGGGATTTTTAGTGAGCTCAGATATCCTCCTGGGTTGGTTGCTGAAATACTTTAGTAAAATAGTATTGATATCCTTTTCAGAATCCCTGTATTGTTATTAGTTACTAAATAGTTCTCTAGATGGTCTTTGTGTCTAAAAATGCTTTATGATCTGTTACTGGCGTTTGTTATTTGCTTGAGCTGTAATATTTTTACCAGTTAATCTTATGCCCACTTATGCAAAATGTACATAATTAGCTTCTTGAACTTACGCATTGAAAGCACCATGTGTTTCACCCTAATTGTGGTAATTTGTACTACCTTGCTGTTCTGACAAAACCTTAAGTATGTGAGACAGCTGATTCTCTGAGTTGTTCATGGATCATGCTTGTTGTGTTTGTCTTTATCACGCAGTTGTTTTCTTACAAGCCTTTTTTGTTTCATTTCCATAGATTTGAACTTTCTGACTCCCATCTCGCTTCCTAAAAGCCTCCTGGAATTGCTGCACTGTCCCTTGGGACACTGCCACCGCTGCAGCCAGCCGATGTTTACCATTGTCTACCCAAAGCTTTTTCCCTTGAGGGAAACTCCAATGGCAGGATTGCATCAAGGGTAATTATACAGGAAATTACACTGGGGTTTCATTTGGGAAGAAGTGCACCTTAAGGAACAAAGCCTTTTCTTAAGGATTTCTTCTTTTTAACTTAGCAGCATTTCAGATCCAAACCCCCTGTCCAATGGCTGTAAAAGATGTCAGATCTTTTATTTACAAGCCAACCAGAGTATTGTTGTTGGACTGTTTAACAAGGGCTACCACATGTGCCTGTTTCAGACTGCTGTAAGCTAGTGAAGGGTTTTGGTATGGTGGGATTGAGTTACTTGTGGTAGTTCAGCACATACATGGCATTTCTGTGCCTTGGGAAGGAAATACTACTGAACACCAATGCTTCCGCTGATGGTCTCAGCCGTGACTTCAGGAGAACGTCACCATTGAATAAAAGTGCTGCAGGATTAAAGATGGAAGAAAGCTCTAAAGACAGAGCTAAATTAAAATGTTATGCTGTAAAACACTCTTGTTTTTCTTTCCACAGTAACTGAGATAAGCTGTGGAAGCATTCTGCATTGTGAAGTACAGTTAGCAGCAATGCATCTTTTTAAATATATTTCAGTTTTTGTGGTTGTAGCAGTTGTGAATGTGTGTGCAGGATTCACAAGTCGAGTAGACAAATACAGACTTCTTGAGCTGCTGGACAATGCAGTCATAGACAGGACACAAAACAAGGATACAGTTCAGCAAATATTGCCCTCATGTAGAGAAAGATTTAACGTAGCTTTAAGGTGAGCACTGATGGTAAAGGTTTTCTTAAAGTCACTTGGAGTTAAGCTCGCAGATGTGATTTTCAGGTTCTTTTTAGAGAATTCAAGTTACGCCATTAGTTCCAAAGCATATGCCATAAAAGTCAGGAGCAGAAAAGAAAGGTGCTTTAAAAGGGAATTACTTCGTATATGTAATGCACAAGAATGCCACTTAGCTCTTGTCCTGTTGAAATCAATTGACTTGATAGTTATCGTCCATAAAAACAAGAAACTGCTTTTCATTAGGGAGATCTTTAAGAAGAAAGAATTGACTAATTGGTGTTTCAGGTTGATGGTACCTATTTTGCACAGCTGTATCACAGGATATTTTGCTGTGAGTTTGTGGCATAAGAGGTATATGATTTGTAAGCAATTCAACTTCATGACATGAAAACAACTTAAGTATGGACAGCAGCCACAAGGCTGCTTAAATACTGATTGGAAAAGTCATCTTTCTGAGGTCAAATTGTTGAGATTGCACACTTTATCTTGCCATTCTGTTATGCTTCAGTCATATGTTGGAACTCAATGGATTTCATAATTGAGTAAAATGAACTGCTTCTACATTACAGTCTTAACATTCAGAGTGGCATAAGATGTTACAATCATGTTACGAAGAATTCCTTTTGAGCACTCAACAGTATAATTTTCTAAGGAAGTGATGGAAAACTACTTGCTGGTCACTAAATCCTTATATTATCTGAAATAATCCAACAGTAGGAGAGTTTGGACTAGAGAACTACTTTCTAATTAATTGCTGAGCATTGTTCATTTCAGAACTTACAATTCCGAAATGGCAGACTATCAGTGGACACCTTTAGGAATTGTTGAAGCTAAGACTCAAAAAATATACCTTTGGGCTGTGTTGGAAGAACATTTTAGTAACATTCTGAAATATATCAATTGAAAGTACATATTTCTGCATGGCTTTAACTGCTTTAAAAAATGGGTTATCATTCCTTCCCTTAGACAGGAACATACTGTGTTCTGCAAAATGCCTTAACGAATACAGTCTTGAGTAGCTGACATTTGATGCAAATCCACAGAAAATGAGATCTAAACAGAGTAGCCTGTTCTCTTATCTCTCTAGCTCGTGCACTTGACACGGTAAGATTATGTGGAATTGTAGAGATGTGATAGCTGGTTTAGAAAGACATGAAGGACTGTTTCTGTTCTAAAGAGCTTACAGTGACCATGAAAACACACAGGGTAGGGATCCTGAATGTTTGAACAGCAGTGATTAGCACATGCCACGTCCATGCCAGTAACTTGTCTGCATTTCCATATCACATTCTATATCCTCTTATAGGAAAGGATAGTTAAGTGTTGAACTGGATTTATGTATCTGAAAAAGCACAGATGATGAACACTGGGTAAAGTGTGATTTCTGGGTTAGTGAAAACCAGAACATTTTTAAAGCAGATATCTAGGTCCCTACCAGGATGGGGGCAGGAAGAGGGTCACAGTGAGGGTAGGATCTGGCTTTCATGTTGCCACCCCTGCTGTAGTACTGGCACAGTGTGACAGCTCTGCCTGTCAGTTGTCCTTTCTGTAAATGTGGGCCCAGTTTGTTCACTTGGCTGAACCAAAGGAGGACACTGGACTTCAGTTATTTCATACTTACAAGCAGTAATTTAAGAAACACACGAGCAAACTGCAGCACAGAATGACCTAGCTATTTCCCTTTTAGCTGTTAAACTTAACTGGCTATAGCACTCAGCCGCACCCTCCACAGAAAGAAAAACCACATGCTGCTACTTTAAACTGAATACATTAGAAACCAGGGAGGTTTTTGAGAACCCCTGCAGTGTTTCCCCGCTTTTGTATCAGGCACTCGTAGAGCAAATGAACCTTCTTTTTCTGAAGTGTCAAGATCAGCTAATCCTGTATTTTACAAACCAGCGTATTGTCTGCTATGGAATGGGGCCAGGAGCTTTACTGACAACTGTTCCCCTCTTCTCTTTTTTTTCCCTAGGAGGACAACTGTTAGTTTTGTGGCATACTGCTGCTCCACCCAGTGTCTGCAGACTTTTGACCTACTGAGTTGATAAACATGTAAAACTACTCAGGAGTGCTGCCAGTTTAAAGCTACACTAAACATCGTATCCCGTTGGTACTGGAATACTGTGTGCATGTGCCAAAGCAGCAGAAGTGCCCAGTTGGGAACACTAAGAGGCACTTACATCCTGCCCTATCAAATTTGGAAGAACTGCAGAAACTTTTCGGAAGTGTAAATACCAGCCTGTGAAAGGCATTACCTTCTCTCTCCTCCAGGACAACATACACAGCAAATAAATTCACAAGCTCTGACTTCAGGATTTCCAGTATTTTTCAGATGTGGCTGTCTTCAGGGTGACCCCTTGCATCATTTGAGGCATTTTCATTCCTCTAACAAAGGGCAAAAAAATAGGTTCAGTTATGACAAACAAGTTCTCACTCCCTCCCATCGTCATCACCCCTACAGGTGGTTTCAGGTGTATGGATCTAAGCCTGTGGAAGCCTTTGATGAATCCCAGCAACTTTCCCATTGAATTTAGCTTTATTTTTTCCCTCTCATCTTAATATGCTCCCCAGTAGAGTTATCCCAGTTGTATACTCAGTCTTTGACAATTAATTATGGTATCTAAATCCACATATTAAAAGCAGATCTTTTTCTTTTTGCTAACATTAGAAGCCAAACGGATTCAATAGGAGTAACTAGGATATATTTGGAGACTAAATATCCTGTTTCAGTAAGGAAGGCTGATAGTGATGCCTACACCAAGTGATCTTGTTCCAGCATGTTTGAGGGTGTGTTTTCTTTATTTTCATGGTTTGAGTTTTGTATTTTAATAAACACTTTCTCTTTTGCTTCTTTGGAAGGAGACAACTTTATCAGTTTCCCTTGGATAAACCACCTAGGACTATGATAGTTAATATTTATCTGTATTTATTATACTTTTACAGTTGTCGACTGTAGATCTGCAACAAATTGGTCTTCAAGTTTTTCTAGAGTCAGCATTTGACTGATTTATGGAAGAGTGTCAGTGGTGTGTGTACCTTGGAGAAGGCTGGAAATCTGGAGGGGTACATGTATCTCCATGTGTAGGTATATTTGCATACAGAGATAGCTTCACAAAAGGGCAGTGACTTTGTTTTCATGTATTAAAAGCAGGTTTAGTGTAAATTTCCCCACACTATCTTATTTGTGGGCATCCCTTTTTGTTAGGTCTTGCTCATTTTAAATAAAGGACAGAGGATGGAAAACAGGCCCCAAATGCCTGCATGACTTAAAAGTTTAATTTTACACTGAAACAGTTAATACAAAATCAGTCCTTCTTGACTTGTTCTGAAATATATAATTTTTTTAATAGAATATGTTCTTTTTATTTACTTTCTATTTCTTAGGTGTAAACTACTTGTTGATTTAACACTGTGCAGTAGGTAGTTGCAGGCTGAAATAGATATGAATGAAACTGTTATGAAAATGGCAAGATAAAGAGACTTATTTGGTAGTATATTAGCATATGTTGTGGTGAGGTGTGCATACTTTGAAGGGAGGAGGCATTAAAATGTTTTCCTTTTGCCAAAGAAGCATTTGTTCCCGCTGCAGGCTTCCTGGCATCTCTTCAATAAATAGAGTATCTTAAGAGCTTAAAAAGAGTACCAAAAAGGCAGTTTTGAGGGTGGAATTTTTAGGTTGTGCATGTTAGTTGTAAAAGCTCTGCTGGTTTTATTGAGATGGTTTTAGAGAATTGAATTAGCGTTAAGAAATGTAGAACTTAATCCTTCAGGAATGCAAGTATCATCTACTGTTTAAGAATTGTGAAACTTTCTAAAATAAATCCCATTTATTAAATCTGCTTTGCAGTAGGGGAAAGAGCCATGGCCAAGCAGACTTTGGACTATAGGATTTCTGACTCTGTCATTTCACTAATTCGTTTCGATGTTGGTGTCCCCAACAGCCCTTCCCACCCCGTGGCCTTTACCGCTAAAGCAGCAAAATCAATCTTCAGCTTTTTGTCTTTTCCTTCAGTACTACCCAGCCAAGATATAAATGGCCCATGTGCCATTATGCCTATATCAGAAACGTGCAAGTGTAGGACCAAATCCATGTTTTTAAATGGATGACAAGGGAACTATGGTAATGATAAAAATACTTATATTTTGATACCATACTCTGATCAGGAATCTTGAGTATTATTTTTACCATGGCTTCCTCTGTTCTTGAAGGACATGCTTTACTGAAAGTTGATTTGTCCTCTTATGGCAACTGAGAGGCTTTACAGTACAGTTTAGTTCTGAATTCAATCTGTAAGTATTATTTTGGAGTTAAATTTTCTGATCACCCAAAAGGCACTGCATTTGTTTTGTTAGCATTCAGATAGTAAGAGTGGAGCTTGATCATTATTATTTATTCTTATTTTTCGTTCTTCTTCCCATAATCTAATTATTTTTTGAATTCAGTTTATTATTGTCCACAAGTGGAGTTCAGAAGAAAATCTGTCGGGGTTGGAACTAGATGATCTTAAGGTCCTTTCCAACCCTAACTATTCTATGATTCTGTGATTCTTTGATATTTCAAGGCTGGAATGTCCAGTGAATAAATGACTTAAACACACAATTGAAGCTGAAATGTCATACCCTATTTTTGTAAAACAAGGAAGAGGAAAGCCAATATATAGACTGGAAATGCAGCTTAAATTCATGTTTCTCTGATTTTTTTTTTTTTTATACAAACAGTGTTGGTATTCATCTGTATCTTTGGTTGATGCTGTTCTAGATTAATATAACTCCATTCTCACTTGTCCAAATTCTTATGAAGTTGTTCTGCTGCAAGAGTATTTCGTAACCAGCTAAGATGAGAGCCAGCTATGCAAGCTGCAGAGGGGAAAGGGAGCTTCGTGCTGATTGAACTGTGCATCACTTGTTTTTCAATACAAGGCATCACAATTCTTGGACTTCACTTGAATTCATTTATTTCTAGGTAGTTTTTTATTACTCGCTCTTGTTTGTTAGATCACATTGAGCTAAGTTTTTCCTTGTACTGCAAAAATACCTGGTTTCAGCAGTTGAAAAAAATGACCTTTTCTACAGAGTTTTTTTTTGTCATAGAAGCAGATCTTAAGTCTTTTGCTTAGTGTGGAAGCAGGAGAAATTTCTGAGGGTTTTTTCTAGGTGTTAGGAAGGTGCAGGAATAGAAATGAGAGAAAATGAATCTCTAACCCATTGACAAGTGTTATGAATTTTTTCTGATTAACTCCTAATGTGATTAGGGAGCACAGGCATCATTTTTGTTCATGCTGTGATAACAGGCACCATATGAATAAAATTGGGACCCTATGGCTTATGAGGATAACTTTTTTGTTCTGCCACAAAGGAAGCAGAGGAATCTTTGCCTTTAAAAGTACTACTTGAGTGGCTTTACTGTGGACACTGTTAGATTTGGAGCACTGTGCTTGGGAATCTTCCTGTTACTCTCCTGGAGAATCAGAAATCAAATGTCCTTTCCTGTGTGAAGAACAAGGTCTAATATCGAGAAGTCTCTATTTTTCTGTTTTGGTCTGATGCTTCTTTTAGGCTTTCACTGAAGTTCATTACAAACCTATTTACTTCGTTGCGGTGAGGTTAAGATCTTACACTGAGCAGAGCAGAATGATTATTGCCAAGTTGGCTTCCATTCTTATATATCGAATTCTGCTGAATCCCTTTTTCTGGCATGAAGGGAGGATGAGACTGCTCTAACACCCGTGTGGTAGCAGCGTGTCAGGTTTTACTGACATTACAGCCAGGCTGAAGACTGAAGAGTCACAAACCTTTCAATAGAGAGGATGGCTTTCTGTTGAAGGCTGCTATAGCCACACCAGAGTACCCCTGATAACAGAAGGACTTTTGCCTTGATGTCGGTGGAGGATGGATCAAGTTTTAATTGATAAGAGAGAAGAATGTTTTACTATCTTTGTATTTCTTGCAAAAAACTGGGAAAATGACAGTGAGGTCCATGCCTGCTGCTAGGCAGCCTCTCTGTCTGCAGCTGAACTTACATGGTTCCAAGACGTAACTATCTTTGCCTTTTACCTCCCTCTTAATGCTACTCCTGGTGTCTCAAAATGTTATAGTTAACTTGTGATGGAAGAGGCTGAGTAAATTGAATCCAGAGTTTTTATTACTTTTTGTATTACAGACCTATTTTGTAAGAGACCAAAGGTCTGGTGGAAAGAAATGGCAAAGTTCCTGTGAAGTCTTCATTGCTTTTGCTTTTATGTGCCCTTCTTTGGATTAAAACTTGAACTTGGATTGCAACTGAGTTTGTTCTGTGTCTGTTGAAAGCATATGTGTATTGCTTTTTTGCCCTGTATTAACCAAATGTCACTTAGTGTGAAGGTGAGCTTGCTAGATGTTTTATTTAAAGTTAGTGGTGCAATTTATTGTATGTGCTTGTTAATAAACTATATTTTTGGATAGAATTACGGTCCATTACAGTAACCTAAATTCTTGTTCCTGGGGCTATGTTAGGATGTAATTTACATTTCAGGTCATTTGCATAGTAATTAACTAATAAGTCTCTTGTCCCAAGGCAGAAGTGGGGTGAAGACACTTCTTAAAACCCTACCAAGGCCAAAAGACCACTTCAGTTCACTTAAGGCATTTGTCTTGGATAATATAGTTCACCAGATCTTGCATAATAGGAACAAAACCCATATGGAAACATTACTTCAGACCCTTCTATGGATTGATCAAAAGAAAAATAACTTTGAGTAGGGCTGTATGAAGTGCCACCCTGATAGTCCATGTGGCTGTGGTTCGTGTATAATTTACTAAGCAGCATTCAGCAACTTTTCTTCCCCCTCATCTAACAAATATCATAGGAACAAGGTTGCCAAAAATAAGTAGAAATTAAGCATCTGTTTTTCCAGTTACTTCATTCCTTGCTGTGCAGCATTTTGCTTCAGTCAAAGCTGCTATTCTGTATCTGTTCTGATGAGTTCTTGTAGTTGGATGCTGTCAGTATTACTGTACGTGTATCATACCCGTTCTTAAATGAGATGTAGGTTTGTCAAGGTGACTCTGAACATCAGTTATAATTGATGCCTCGAAGGGTTCAGATACCACTCAGACTTCCCTGCTGCTGTTTGCTAGGAAGTTTACCATGTCTTGGCTTTTTAGGTATTTTACAAATGACAATATAAACTTTCCTACCCTTGCAATGTAGGTAACCTCTGTTTGAGAGGCAGCGGGAGGAAGATGCAAGTCCCTTAATAAGTAAAATGAAGGGGGGAAAGCAACCCTTAACCTATAACTTTTACCAACCACTGCTGTGTCCCTTGTGAATTAGAAAGAAATAGGAGAGCTTAACATCCTTTTCCTTTGCAATTAAAAGTACTTGGCATAAATGCAAGCTAAGTGGAAACTTCAGTGGCTGAATAATGCTATTGTATGCAGGAAATGAGAGGAGCTGAGATCTCGCTTGGAAAGGCACTGGATGTTTTGTGATTTCCAAGCCAAGATTTAGGGCACTTCTATGTGGTGACATTTTGGGAACTTGAGAGCAGAATTGAACCACTGCATCTCTGTCCCCCAACTTCAGTGATTACTTAATATTACAGTTGAGCCCTCTCTTCTGCCCTGAAGGATCCTATTGCTATTCGCTGTAGCTGGCTCAGGAGCCTGGGAGTGGCCATTTATTAGGAAAGATTTCTCTTTCCTACTTCAGCAAGAAAGAATGCAAGAGTTGACCAAATGCTTTCTTTATCTTCTGACATTTTAAACAATAAACCCCTCATAACATGATTTTTTCAGCACCCGTTATGCCCTTCAGACATATCCTGTTCACAGGCAAAAGACCTTGACGCATCTGTGAGAGATCTTGAGTCTCAAGAGTGAAAGCAGTTCTGTTGGAGGTGCTGAAGTGATTTGACTTTCTGATGATGCCTTCCAAGTGGCAATCAGGGGCTAATTTCTCAGGTACCTCGATGTTCTTTTGTATGTTCATGAGGAATGTAAATATTGACTTTCTGTGAAGAAAGCTGTCAGTCATGGGTGCCTGTTCTGTTGCTATATATGACTACACCTGCGGTACAAGGACCAGTGCCTTGGAGGTGTTGTGCTGTCGTTTTCTGTGAACCTCATGAACTCACAAGGTTTAAATTTTCTTCTTCAGATCAATTGAGAAAGCTTTCTTGCATTGAAAAATGCACTACTGGCTTTGTTTATTGATTGGTACTGTGGATGTTCTCGAAGTGCACTGTTATAACTGCAAATCAAGCTGTTCTAGTAGGAAAGAAGAGATGCATTGTTGAGTTCCATTTTGGTGCCGGTAAGGCCCACTGGAGCGTTTTAAGAATAGGAAACAGCATGGGCACACAATTCATGATAAGATGGAGATGTGGTCTGAAGATGCTGATGACATTGTCTAGATCTAATGAAAATTACATTTAAAAAGATAACCAATGTGCCTTCTGTGGGTAAGTATCAGCTAATGGTTGTGTCAGATATGCCCCACTGTGCTTTTGTTGATCCACCTTTTGGCTCCTGTGATTCTGCACTTGTGGCTATTGTATCAGTCTTACTAGGCTTCCTTTATACTTTAGAGTTCTAACCATTGATTTTTTTATTGTTAAAGCAATTAGGAGAGTCAAGCTGAATATTCTTGGGTCAGTTTGTGATAACTCTGATTGCTTCTCTGGCACTGAAGGAACAGTCTGACCATGGACTTGAATTTGGCTGCCTTTGCTCTTGCCTTGTCTCTGTTGCCTCTCTAGTTTCATCTTGTAAAAAGCCAAATCAATGTAGATGATACACAAAGAGAAGAATTACCAGGAAAAACAACTTCTAACTTTCTTCAGGCAGCATAGCTTGGACCACGAAGGGCTGGCAAGGTTTCCTATTTGAATTCTAGGTAAGTGTTTCTCTTTAAAGCAGGATGAAAACCAGTGAGTTGTCCAGGCAGTGCAGAGCCCCAGGTCTAAAAGAAACAGGTTTAGTGGTTCTGTACATTCACACCTTACTGTTCTGCATCTTTATTTCTCTAAAAGATGTGTAGCTGCTATAATAGGGAGTTAGTTCGTAACTTACATCTTTGTAAAATATTGATTTTATACTTCTACTGATACACTGGTTACTCTCACAGTATAATACTTCTTTTGCTTCTTTTTCTGTGTAGTTACAAATAACAGCTCCATGCTCCATTCTCCAGTCAGTACCCAGACTCTTGCTGTGGATCTATTTTCACTGATGTTAAGGCACTATGTTACCTGCACACTGAGTACTGCAGGTTTGTTCTTTGTCAGGCAAAAGCACCTAATCACATTTCTCTAAAATGATCTAAATCACAAAGATGCATTCTGTTCTGGCTGCTGATGAATAGAAGATATCTAACTTAAATTAATGGATTCATTTATATTAAATCAGTACTGAATATCAGGTTTTTAGATCTAGCAATATCTAATCCTGGCTCTGAAGCCTCTTTTATGAAACATGGGGCTTGAATTTCTCCAGTTGTTTAACCTAACCAGTAGCCAAGCTTATGTCTGATTGCTATAAGGATACTTGGGGAGAAGGTTTGAATTGAAAACCTTTACTTAATTATCTTCTTTTTCCCTCTTCCCTCAAGGAGGCTCAAATGATGCAGGAACTGGTGCCTACCAGCTAGAAACTTCTTTCCAGGTCAGTGCAGAGCTAGTTCCCTCCCTGCTGTGTTGGTGGCACACAGTCTGACACTCCTGCCCAACTCACTGCTCTCTGGCCCCAAGCTGCAAAGATGAAAAGTATTGATTCCAGTCCCTCTCATTGAAGTATTACCATGAGGTGTTCACAGATGTGCTGAAACTAGTCGTTAACTTAGAGGAACATTTATCCGGGAGGATCTAGTGTGTTATGTAGCAAGAAGCTGCAACAGGGAGAACAAATTTACTGTTTTCATTTAACAGTCAGTAGCCTGAGACCTTACCATGGCTTTAGCAATTCTTGATGAATTTCATATGTGGATGTGCCTATTCCAGAATAAAAGTGCCTTAGTACGAAAGAATTTTAGTCCCCTAATTTCATTTGGGAATAAGGACATCCACACACCTGGCATTTAAATCAGAGATAACTATTTTTTACGAATGTACACTCTGTTGTGGATCTGATCTCGTGTCGCTAAGTCCTTATACTCATTTAACAAGACCTGATTTATTGTTCAAAATTCTTTTGGGAATTACCTGTTTGGAAAATACAAATTCTGCTTGCAAGGAGAAAATTGGGGTGGAAATATAAAAATTCTGAAACCAACTGGTTTGGAAGCACTGCATTGGAAAACATTCTTACATGAGGAGGACTTGGGGGTGTTGGTTGATGAGAGAATGAACATGAGCCGGCAGTGTGCTCTTGCAGCCCAGAAAGCCAACTGT
>JASSUY010022319.1:0-41828 GCA_032466535.1 Forpus xanthops
CCCTGAGGAGAAGGACTTGGGGTGTTGGTTGATGAGAAAATAAACATGATCCAGCAGTGTGCTCTTGCAGCCCAGAAGGCCAACTGTATCCTGGGCTGTATAAAAAGGAGCATGACCAGCAAGTCAAAGGAGGTCATCCTGCCCCTCTACTCTGCTGTCATGAGAACTCATTTGGAGTATTGTGCATAGTTCTGGTGTCCTCAACATAAAAAGAACATGGAACTGCTGGAACAATTCCAGAGGAAGGTCACAAGGATGATCAGGGGACTGGAGCATCTCCCCTATGAAGATAAGATGAGAGAGTTGGGGCTGTTCAGCCTGGAGAAGGAAAGGTTGCGTGGAGACCTCATAGCAGCCTTCCAGTATCTGAAGGGGGGCTATAGGGATGTTGGGAACGGACTCCTCATGAGCAACTGTAGTGAGAGGACAAGGGGTAACAGATTTAAACTTAAACATGAGTAGTTTAGATTGGATCTGAGGAAGAAATTCTTTACTGTGAGGGTGATGAGGCACTGGAGTGGGTTGCCCAGAGAAGTTGTGAATGCTCCAATGCTGGCTATGTTCAAGGCCGGGTTGGACACAGCCTTGGGTGGCATGGCTTAGTGTGAGATTTCCCTGCCCATGGCAGGGGGGTTGGAAGTAGATGATCTTATGGTCCTTTCCAAACCTAACTATTCTATGATTCTATAAGTAACAAAGAGGTGGAGGCGCTGATACAGCAAAAAGGATATTTTATATATTTTAATTCTACCTCACTCCTCTGGATTTCCATAACCAGAATGTTAATGCCACTAAGAAGGGGATAATGAATGTTTTTGTATTTACCCTAAATAATAAAGCAGAAGAACTGAAAAGTCTTAAAACTTTAGAGAATTCTTATGAAATTTGGAAGACAAATACACAACAAACTGGTTAACCTTTCACGTATGGTGGTGTGAAATCCTGGACTTGGAAGGATCTAAATGCCTACGAAGGGCCTCCTTTTTATTAAACTAAGCTGTAATTTTCCAAACTCCTTTCACATTCATTCACAAGCATATGGCATCACTACACTGCTTGTCTTTACACTCCATAGTTTGCACAAGAAATGTGCATTTTTCCAGGGTTAGAAAAGATGAAATAGTCATCCCAAGAATCTGAATCAGCAGAAGTTATTTAAACTATCTATGCTACAGAAGCCCAGAAAGAGGTTTATGCCAATCCCAATGGTCTTTCCTTTGGATAAATCCTGGAGCTTTTAACATGCAGCAATGATGAGCAAATTTGGCATAGATTGCAATATACAGAAGTACAGAGAGTGTACTAGTGCAATGATTCTTTTTAAAGTCTTATAAAAAAAAGTTATTATTTTCCAAATACCCTTGCCAAAAAGAGAGAGAAAAAAGTAATCCCCCAAATTTCTATCAAGGCTTGTTAATTGCATGCAAGTAGAGCTGACAAGACTAGCTCCAACTTTAGGTAGTACTTAGCTTTCTTCCACACATTCAGCAGGTTCTTATGATCTGCTTACTGATACTTAACTAGCCATAATTCAGAAGATCTCTAGTTGCATGATAAATGAACACTTATCAAATGGAAATGCATCAGCAGACAACATCATAATAGAGAAAAATATGACAGGGACATAATATAATTTTCTGAAGACAACATACTGCCTCAAATCAGATCTTCCATTCTCCTTTCTCAGAAGACTCTTAAACAATTTGATAATTATTTTCTTCCCAGAAGCATATGGTAATACTGGTTGCTAATATAGCTCTGGTCATATCTGTGGGAAATTAACATACTAATTACAAGAATTGTCTTAGAGAAACAATGCATGCTGTTAACTGTTAGGGTTGTGTTTCTTATGCTTTTATTGAAATGGTAAACAAATGGTAAATAAATGGCATAGAAAATGTGTTACTGAATACAAAGTATTTTTAAGGTAAGCATGGAGAAATTAGACATAATCAAGAATAGAAATGAATAATGAAGTGCTCTCAACACACGTAATGCTGCAACGTTTGATGCTGATGCTAGAAGATACAAGGCTGAGAGCAGATCCTTTTGTTGACTTTTATAAGGTCGAAAAGGAAAGAGTCTCTAAAATCTACCTGCAAAGCATTTTAAGCCAGGTATCATTTCCACTCAAGGCTGATGGCAAGCTGTGTACCATGCACGAAGGCTGCCTGCAGGAATGACTCACACTGCGAAGTGCTGGAAGCTGCATGTGCGTGGTAGAGCAGAGCAAACTGCAGATCACAAACTTCAGAAGTCCTCTAGAGGTATCCATCTAAGTACATTAACATTTCTCAGCAAAGGTATAGATTTGTACAAGGAGGTCTTCTTTGCCACAGATATACCATGACCAGCAAAAGAACTCTTTCAACAACACTGCTCCAAAGCTGTGGCAGCAGCATAGCAGAGCAATGTCATGGCTTTCTTCCCTTTCCCCCCTTTCTCTGATTTTTTCCCAGTAGGAACTATGGGGCAGTTTAATTTTGCCTTAGCAGTGGTCACACTCAGAAAATCCACACCTGCCCCCACTTAGTAGACTTGTAGGATTTTAGAGAGGGACACGTTCATTCATGCCAATATATACAGACAGAAAAAGGTCTAGGAACATAATTCCTTCACAGAAATGCCTTTCTTTAATAGGAAGATTATATGTAATTTTCCTTAAAGGTAGTTTCCTCTGCGTCTGTTCCCTCTGAGCTAACATGACTCAGGGCAAACCCTGCTGGCCTTGTACAAAAGTCACTGGCGTCACTAGCATTTAAGATATGAGCAAAACATGCAGGATTGAGCCTGCTGTCAATTGGAGTTAAGTGCTATCCACTAAAGGGATTTATTTTTTAGTATCAATTTTTAATGCAAGATGATGAGTACTCTAATTATAAGATTTTTTTTTTACAGTTGGTTTTATGCACACTGTCATAAGACTTGGCAGACACAAGTGGAGGAAATCACTGCCAATAATATATTTTACAAAAGATCACTCTGTTCTTTACAATTATAACAGAGGATTGACCTTTTATTTTATTCCTTTTTTTTTAAATAAGGCCTTTTTTACCTTTTCTGAGGTAGAATATATCAATGTTGAATTTCATATGGACTGTATGCCCCAACACTGTCCCACATGTTCCTGACTTCCAATTACCTCTGTGTATATTATAGCAAAATTAATTAATGCCAATACATGTCAACTGTCTGAATTTTCTCATAGATAACTTTCTTATATCTAAGCTAATTACTTATTGCTAGCACAGAATATGCCTACAGTACAAGAAAGAAGGAAAAATGGAAATGCAGAGATAAGCAGTCTGATTATGAATTGGTTATTACAGTTAGCAGTGGTGGCTTGGAGTTCAGCTGCGGTTAATTCTTTTTTTCACTAGGCTATTCTGCACAGTTTACTACATAGATAGGCATCTACAGTCAGCCTACAGACCAATTATTTTCAGCTTTACATATACATAAAACCTGTATTCTTTTCTCATACTTTCTATACTTGGTGCTGTCAATAGTGTTTGGTGGCTCTTAGTTGTTGCTCACAATTATGAGCTGGGTGCTTTCCAGTGAGAATTAATGCCTATATGTGATTGAGGAATGGGACCTTTCCTACATGCAGGAAAGATATATTTTTTAATTTCAAATAATCTATTGTAATCAAAGTGGCCATGGAAATAACCACAGCATTTAAATTGCAGTGAAAGTTAATTTTCTAAATGGAAAAAATAATCCTATCGAAAAAAGAGGACAAACTCTAAAAATGAAGATCACAGGTAGAATCCAACAAGCACATTCACTTTAAGTAGCTTCTCCTGACATTGCTTCCAGAGTCAGATAAAAGACTAACTGGAGCAGAAAAGAACAAAAAAAAAAACAAACCTGTGCTTCATGTCATTCTCTAAAAGTCATCCACAGTTTATTTGAAAGCTCAGTAGTAAGAAAACTTTCAGTTCAAAACTCTCCCCTAGAAAAAATAAAATTAAAAAATAGATACAACTCTTACAGGCCTGCTGTTTGCCATAGGAGTTCTGATTGAAGCTGTGCAAATTCGCAGGGTGAAGAAGCCTTCTTTTCTAAATAGCATCAACTAAATCGTACAGACCTACAGAGAGCCTGGTCAACCTTAAGTAAAGCAACAAGCACATGGCACTTATGGAGAAGGAGCAGCAGCTGCGCATATACAGCTGCTCCTCACTGCCAAACAGGTGTTTCCTATTCTATTTGCTGGTTGACATTTGCTTCCCTCTGTTTTCACTCTCTTCCTCATTTACAAAACATTACCCTTGCAGTACATGTTTGATAGGGCACAGGGGGACTATCTGACAAAGAGCAGGTTTATGTTTGGAGGAGAGGGGAATGCTGGCTTGAATTCATGCAGGTTCTTTGCACAGCCCGCAGCAGAAAAGGTTGAAGCATCCCAACTTATGCTTATAAACTTATGCTCTTTAGGGGGGGAGGTGAGGCATTGGAGACCAACTGTGCATTGCTTGAATAGCCCCTTGAAGCTGCTGGAACAGTGCTTTGTCATTGAAATTTCCTCCCTATGTAATGTCCTCCCTAAAGTCTTACTGCTAATGCACTTGCCTGGATTCTGGATTGGCCTTAACACCACACTCTTTTTCTATGGGGCTGGAGTAAGAGTTTGCAGCCATTTGCACAACTCTGTTTTGTATCTAAAGGTAACACTCAAAACCATTATGAAAAATGTCAGCAATCTGAAAATCAGAATCAAGGAAATCCAAGTATCTCCCCTTCTTAGATACACTGGAAAGACATGCTGTCAGACACAAGCATGTACAGAAAAGAGATTTGTATTTATTTGTAAGTTACAGACTATGTTACGGAGAGGATTTCCCTAATTGTGCCAATAAAACCTAGCACAAGTCACAATGTTAAATTGCATAACACCAGGAGTTCAGAGAAGAGTGTCAAATGAAGACATGAGCTATCAGTAGGAAATATATTATATATTACTATTATATTATCTTTTGCATATTTCCAAAAAAAAAAAAAAAGGCTTGGGACATAAACACTGTTAGCTGTTATTCTTGTTTAATGCACTGGACAGGATGAGGTTTGTTTGTAGGACACAATCTCTCTTGTGCTGCACTCATCATCTGAACACTTCTTTGTAGCCAGACATTTACTGCACAGTCAAACATCACACCCTCATTTATCTTACTCAATATCTTTTGTTTTACTTTCTGCCCCACAGCTCTGTGAAGGGTATACACACAAACATATATTTTTTGTTCCTAATCCATTTATTTTCCCCCTCATGCAGCTTGAGATTTTGGCGACACCTCATATCACTCTCATTATCCAGGGCCTAATCCAAAGAGCCAGCTGATGTGGAGCCTTGATGCTTTGCTTGTTCTTAATCTCTGAGCAAGAACACAATGTACAAAGCCTTGCATGGCCAACTTTTCCTCAGATCATCTCAAAAGCTTAGTGAAGTGTGACTTGCCTTTTCTGAGACCTTGTGGGCTGTCTTTAATTAGTCTCTGCTTTTTCAAATGCTGTTCTGTTATTTTTGGCATTTATAGAATCCTGAGCAACACAGTGTGTGAGTTTTCAGTTAGTTTTTAAAATTAGTGATGATAATTTTTTATCCTTCAGAATGTCAATAACAAATAATTGCTTTACTCCATGTCCAGTCCGCAGTTAAAACAGCAATATACTGCTAAAATCATCTGTGACTATTACATATGCTCTGTTTCAGGGACTGAGGAGTAATGTGCAGTAAGTGGTATGAAGTTCCAAACTCATACTCTTTCCTCTTTGAAGCACTTCAATATGAAGAATAATCCACATCCTTTTTTTTTTTAATTATTTGCAAAAATATTTAATTACTCTGTTATCACCACGCATTTTCTATGTAGGAAGTGACATGACCCAGCCTGAATAACTCAGTGGAAGGACTGGTAGAGGCATTAAAGAAAGTAGTGCTGCTCCAAGCATCTATACAAGAGACAAAGTGTGAGTTTAGAGACATGGTAGCTGAGAGATATTTCCTATGCTGAAGTAAAGTAGTAACAGCTCCACAAAGGTATGCAATATAAGGTGCATAAACATATTCTATTTAATTTTCATAACCTTTTGTATTTTAAGTGGGGTAGAAATTAATTTTCTATGTTCTGGACTTTACCCTACTCCTTAAATTACAAAAGGTGTTTTCATTCCAAAATTAGAGAAAATTTTACATTAGAGGTGTGTGTAGAAAAATAACTGTGGAAAAAACATACGCATAAACTGAGAAAATGAAGCTTACATTTGTTTTGAATCACATCACTCAAAAAGTGTCTTGTGTCATTTGGATATAATGAATCATTTCAATTTAGGCTGAATCACTGCAGAGCACTTGGTTAACACCGACATATTTCAGGAAAAAGCTTTTTTCTGGTAACTACACATAGTTACCTAACAAGCTCAACCCAATAACATATTCTTGTGGAGGTAAAGAACGGAGCAGAGCCATCTGTATTTACATACATAATAAAATCAATACCACAGATTTGAAATAGAAGTAAATTCAAACTTTAACCTCTCTATTCACAGGTTAAAGTTTTCTTTCTTTTTTTTTTTTTAATATGAAATGGAACTAAATGGAAAAGAAAACATCAGTTTGATATTGATCATAAATGTCTTACTAAGCAAATAATACAAAGCATATCAAGACAGGCTTGATGCACTGTTCATTGTTAATAGCACAACAAAAATTCTATTGAATTCATTATATAGTAATGATGGATATATAAAAAAAAATACATTAAGTTCTATTAAGGAGCATAGTACTTAATCAGATCACTGCTGAAAGGGGATGGTTACACAAAATGAACATTCTTAACTTCTTGTGGTCTAGCTATGAAAAATCCTTCTGCAGAAAGTGGGAAAGTAGGATGATTTTTATTTATATTTATAAACTTAATTGTATTTGTTTAAAGTATATTCAGTCAGGTTGCTAAAATTGGTTTTAGGCATTTCTCTTGGGACCTAAATATGGTCCTTTTTAAAAACAAAACTCTGAGATCCTATAATTTTCACATGTTCCAATCAAATCTGAGAAACCTTAATGTTTTGGGGTGCCAAGGCTCTTATTTGGGTTCCTTAAATACATAGATTGTATCCATTGTTTACCTGGGCACTTAACTTTGGATACTTACCTTTAATCTTGATTTATTTTTTGCAGGTTCTGGCATTTCTGCAAAGTCCCTTACTGAGTCCAGTAGCACAAGATTTTTTTGCCTGGTATCTTAGAGGTCATAACCCATCTAATATGAATGATAAACAGATGCAGTCACCTTCCACTGAAATAAAACTTGTAAATATGCAGTGTCAGGTTCTGTCATTCCACAATGAGTTAGATGACTCTTTTGACTTCAGTGCATGAGTGACTATGACCTATCACGTTAATACAATTTGTATAGCATCCAATGAATTGGCTGCAACATAGCTGTAATTAAGTGGTAGTTCAGAACTGGCACTTCTGAACCTGTAGCAAGACATATTCAAGTAATGTCATTACCAGCATGAAGTTCGAATTTCTTATTCAGCAACACATCTCATGAGGGAATTAACATTCTTAATACAAAGATTAATCTTTGGCTCAACCATTAGGCAGACAAATGCCTATTAGTGCCCATGAGGTTTTTTTAGCAATAAAGACATTTACAGAAGTGATTCTGAAAGAGGCCTTGAAATGTCCTTTAAGTCAGGCCCTGCTCAGGCAGCATTGGCTGTGAATGTCCTTGCTGGGAGATATTGTGTAAACTGCTTTGTGTTTTTTTTGTTGTTGTTGTTGTTGCTTTGTTTTGTGTTTAAAGATCAAATGACAAAAAAACCCCTATTCATTATTATAGTTTCCAGGACTTGCTTTCTAGAGCACTCAGGGTAGTTATGCTTATCATCTCATTTACACCTTTGACACTCTGGTCTCCAGTCTCTGACATACTCTAGAAGACATCCAGCTAATTGTGCTAAGAGAACACAATTTCCTGTGTAATTTTCATCTCCTCCTCATTTTACTATGAGAAGACAAATTGCACAGAGGTGCAGAAGAAAGCCAAATAAGGATTGCAAAACCAGGGATGAAAGACAACATGAAGAATTAAAAGGTTAATTACAACTGGGCAGGGGCTATCCAAAAAACTGGGGAAGGAAAAGGAAACATTGGATGACCATGACCATAAACAAGTATACCCATGAAGGTTATAAACCTCTGCATTCCTGCTGTATAAAGCAAACGAGGTGAGAATTTGGTTCAGTTTTGTTTCAGATAATATGAAATTTCATCTAGGTCTGCTCTACACTACAGTTTGCTTGTGCTGGCTCTACCTCCAGTCTTCTACAGAGAAAAAAATTCAAAAGATGGCTCCAGGTACCAAATTTATTTTAAAACACACAGGAGCTCAAATAAATTATTTTCTGGGCTTAAAACCAACATAAACATAAATAAGTCTGTCTTTTGTGTCCCCAAGATTGTAAACCTACAGCTTCTTGGAAGATTCTCTGGGCTATCAACCATCATCTTAAGGCTGTTTAAATTAGCACCAGGCACTAAGAATGTGGAGGCAGCAAAGTTCAGGGACGGTACTCATACGGCTTAAAACAATATAAAATGAGGCCCTTAGCATCCTGCACCAAATTCTGAGCAGCCAGCTACCAATCCAGGAACTATTACTCTCCAGCTTACAGCTGTAAGCACCATTTCTATCTCTAAAATGCTTCCTTAGCATTTGCAATATAATTCTCATGGCAACCAGAAGTATTTTTACCTAGTAATTCTGGCGGTGCAAACAAGCCCTTCACATTTTGTGCTCATTTTAACAATGTCATGAGTAACCCTCAATAAATAAAAAACGACCTTATATTGTATGGTCTATGTTATTCCCTGTTTGTTCAATCATAATCCTTTTGGTTCTGGCTTGTCTCTGGAAAGCAAACAAATTAAATAGGATCTCAAAACCCAAGTGTTTTTTTGTCGGAACTACAGTAACTTGATTTAAAAAGTTTACCAATCGAGATGAATCATGAAGAAGGGAATAATGGGTTTAATGACTCATTAAATTAATCCTTTGAGCTAGGTCAATAACATGTATGTAGTCCAGTATTTACAGAGTGACACTGGTTGTAATCAGAGCTCTGTGGGTTATACTGGAATTATTTTTACTTTAAATTATATTACACATAAAATGCTTACAGAAAGATCAAAACAGAACAAGTCAAATTATAAGATTATTGTAAGTGCTGCCATAATGAAAGTTGTTGCAACAAGTATGTCCCACCCCAAAATATAGAGTCAATAAGAGCTTAGGCAATGGTAAGTGCATTAGCTTGATTCTAAAATAGATAGGCAACAACTTTTTTCATTGGTTTTATTTTATATTGTGGCTTTGATGCTGCCTGACCAACTTTATGATAATTCATGAACATTGGGGTACAATTGTTAGTAATAAATGCTATAAGAAATGTTAACAACACAGAATTTATTTGCAAAAATAACAAAATCAGAGCATTTCTACATGCTTATATTGAATAACATTTTTGAAAAAAAAAATCTTTTTTTAATTTTTTATTTCCCCCCAACTGGTCTTCATTCTCCAACAGTATCAGCAAATATGTTGATTTTTATGAAGAACATACCCAAAATCCATTATCGTTTTGAATCATCAATTTGGGTACTGGCCAGATAGAAAGCTGTTAACTATGCAGTTAGAACCGATTCTCTACTTGTCTAGACACCTGTCTGTGATTTGACCCAAGTTTATGTCATTTCTGTTCTCAGTTCTGAAGCCCTGTATCTATGTAGCAAGCCACTGTACTATTTCTGAAGCACTCAGCAGCTTCTCTGGCTAAACGCACAAGAATAATTGTGCTGCATCAGACCAAAGACCTGCCTAACTTAGCAGCTGACACACAGCTAAAATCTAGTGGAAAAAGTGACATTGTGTTGCATGGTTCTGATTGAATTCTGATCAGATTATGCCTGAATTTTCATCTTGTACCCCACAGGATGCTTCTTTCAGCATGAAGTAATGCTGTTTTCAGCACTAAATTAGCTACTACAGGATGACTGATGATACCTATGAGAAAGTCAGTGGTTTTTGGTATTATCTGTGCTCTCCCATACTTCCTACCACTAGATATACCTATGTTCAAATCACTGCCAAGAAGTGTAATAGAAGTTCTTACTATCTGTTGCCAGCCTAACTGAATAGAACAAAATAATCCTGCTCATTCTGCATTCAGAGGAGTTTGGATGGAGCCATATATTATGAACACAAGTTTGCATAAAGAAGCCAGAGTAAGACTTCTTTACCCACTTTGAGCAGGTGGAGCTAACCCAAGGAACAAAAGGACAGTGCTTCTGTTCAATTGCAGAATGATCTTCAGAACATTCAAGAATGATTCCAATGTACAATTATTCTGCGAACCTGAATAAACTTTCACTATCTTCCACTGAGTATTGCAAAAATACCTTACTCCAACTCTTAGTAATTTAGGTGCATTAATCATTATAGAATGTTTAATTTCTGTGACATAATAAATAGTATTCTGTGTCTGAATAAAAGCCAACTACGAGTGCCCTGCCTTCTGGTTACATCGACTTCAGTAAGAATTTTGAGGTTACAAGGTATGAAAATGAAGCTTTTACCTGGAGAGCTGCCAAAGAAACCCCCTACAGATGAAGCTGCTGATTTGCACCTTCTAATAACAAATATGAAGATACAGAATCACAGAATTGTTAGAGCTGGAAGGGACCTCTGGAGATCATCTAGTCCAACCTCCCTGCCGAGGTAGAGCCACCTAGAACAGGCTGTGTCCAGGTTGGTTTTGAATATATACTAAATAAACACTGTGTATTTTCCCCTTCAGTATCAGAAAACTTGAATAGCATACACTGTGTGCTTTAGCTTAGAGGTGACAGATAACTAAAAATAAAACGTCAAAATACATATGTTCTGAATAAAGCTGTAATGTTTTCTCCAGGGTTCTTACATCCAACAGTAGCATGTAAATCCTATTTTGTTAAATTTAAAGTGGATTTTTTTTACTGGATAGATTGCAAGAAATATTTTTTTTTTTTTTTTTTAAGAGCTAGGGTTAACCATAAATCTCCATAAATCTGGCAAAGGCTTCACGTTGTTTGATTTCTGCATATGCATATTAACTGATGCAGGGGGACTTAAGCATGTAACTCCTATTACAGTTCTAAGAGTTACATATGACAGGCTATGCTTCATGATGTTATTGTAACCAGGAGGGGGGATGTGCTTGAAATAGCTATATTTTGGTAGGAAATAAAATATTATACTACTTGAATAGAAGACCATCTCGAAGCGAAAGTGCTCAGATTACTTCTGATTCATACTGCTGATTAATATGAAAAGCTAAAAACTTTTTTTAAAACTTTTTTTGTTCATGACCTGTTTTTTGACGGGAATCCTCGCTAACAAACTGCTGCAGGTCCGAATTAATAAATGAACATAAAATTAATTTAATATTTGCATTGAATCAGCCTGTTAATACGTTTTTATTTAGTGCTGAACTGTTTGCTATCTACTACAGCGACATCAAGTTTCTCCTGAAAGGTAGCATATTGAAATGCAGACTGCTATATGAAAATTTTAAAAGATTTGGAAAAATAAAGGATAAAAAACCCAGCAAAAAATAATTGGGGAAAAATTTTGCATGAGTAGAGGAGTAGAAAAAGAGGCTTTTCATGGTATGTCTTTAATCTGAAGAGTAGAGAAAGAGGCTTTTCCAAGTATGTCTTTAATCTTCCTAAGCCAAAAGAAAAGGTTTTTCCATGATCACAGTACAAAAAAGGTTCTTTATGTAGGGATGAAATCCAGAAGAAATGCAGGCACTGAAGAGGGAGCAGTTCCATGTCAGTTATTCTGTATGGCACTGAAACACAGCAGTGGGAGATTTTTTAACTGATATTTGCTATATTGGTGTGCTGCTTTACCTTTCTACACTGACAGAAAGTCAGTGGGCTAGGGTAGCAAAAAGAACTGTAGGTACTGGGGGAATTTTCATGTAGCAGCCCTGAATCAATGCCCATATGACTACTTTTTCATTTCTGTTGGAAAAGGCCTAGAACAACAGAGATAAAATGATACCACTTTCAAAACTGATCCAGGACTAATTTTGAACCTAAGTAAAATTTAACTATAGATTTAGCAACTATACTATGAATTTGTGGAACTAGGAAGAGATAAGATACAACAAACAGAATTCAATAGTTCACAGCAAGCAGCATAATTAATAATTTTAATTACAAGGGGTTAGCACCATGTTTGTCATCAGATACTAGGTCTGTGTTAAAGGACAGAATATTATTAAACTGTTCTAACATTAAAAATAGTCTACTCATATTCCAAGTTTAATCTGCATCCATCTGCATGTTCTTTACATCTCTTTCATCCTACAGCCCTTTGTAGAGTCTCTGAATGGGTGAAGGAATAATACTACTGCTATTTAAGCTCATTCAATCTCTACTGATTTATATAGATCTTTCTTGTGACAGCAAAAAGTATTATACATGTTACCAAACTATAAAGCATGATGAAGTTTTAGTTTAGATTTTTGTTATCCTATAGTATTAATCTAATTGGTGGAAAACAATCAGAGCACTACTCCTGTGACTCTTTTATACAATTATTCATTAAAACAGTTTAATTATAACACTTATTTTCTTGAAGTAGCTTATAAAAGCCTATAGCAGAAAAGTAAAAGTCCATGGAGTGAATAAAAAATTAAAGGAAATTGTCCAAAGGAGTGTTTAGGAGCAAATTTTTTTTGTGCGAAGTTTTCGTGAGAAAAGACATTTAATAAGGATTACAGCTTGCTGAAAAATTATAAATGACAATCAACCACTTTTATCTGACCATGAAAAGTGGTCTGAGTTATGCTTTCTGAAGTAAAAACTATGTAAAACTTAGTTTTTCATATGCTCTTGAACAAAACAGGACCATGTTCGTCCACAATCTTGCTAGAATAATTAAGTTTCATTTAAAACAGGGTGAAAAGCCAAACAATATAACAACTTTATTTAAAACTTCTAGCCTCTTTCTCCTCCATTTTGAACTGCTGAACAAGATTTATTCTACTGCCTGTGTAGAAATAGTAGAGAGAAATACACAGATTGAATGGCCTAAAACCTGTAATCACAGGGTGCAGTAGTGTTTACTGTCTTATCTTGAAAGATGTTAAATTTGTGTAAACACCACTCCTTGGCAGGCTATCTTCCAATGTTAGAGACTCAAATCTCTTCCTGTGGTAAACAACACCCTTTCCCACCACAGTGAAATATTCCCATTTTTCTTTACTAAACCTCATGTATCTTCCCTCTAATTATAATCCCTTCAACAAGAATAATTCTTTGGTTTTCCAAAAACTCTGTTGCAGCCCATGTTAAATAAGGAAGTCATTAATCTATTCCTGTACATAAGTATGCAACTTGTTATTTATCTATTATTAATATACTTTTGTGGACTATCTGTTCATCTGTATGTCATGTGTTCATTTCATGAGTATAAACTCAAAACACAGTCCTTAAATAAAGGTAATACTCAGCAGCATATAGTTCTCTCATATTTAGCAAGTACCAGCTCACTTTGTCCTTCATCTTTCTTCTCTCAGTGAAATAAAATTTTCACCTTAGTACTTGTTTCAAACATGGAATCCCCTCGTTAATTCCATCCAAATTCTCCAGCTACTCAAAATTTGCAATTACTAAGGAAATGGAAAAGAGTCTAATGATTCAATGATTTCTACTGGATAATTTAGGTGAAAATCTCAAATATTGAGGAGAAAGAAAGAGAAAGGAACATGAAGTATATCTCCTCCATTCTTTTCCCTCACTTGACCTCTAAAAGAGTTCCCAAGCTTTTCTCAAACCTGAAATTAAACTAATGGGTTTCTAACTTTCTGTTATGTTTGTTGATTCTCTTTCTCACATATCAGAACTCCTGCAGCCACTTTCTAGTCTTCAGGGCATTTTTCTTCTGTATTAACAGATGTAATAAACCTGCCCATGGCCATTTTTACTTCACCTGTTCCTATTCTTAGTTCTTTTACAACTGAATAATACATTTCATTTATCCCCACTGCTTAGATTTTTTTTCCCTAGCACTTTTTCTTTTTAAGCTTACATCAACATAAGAACCATTTCTAATGTTATTTTTATGATCCTTAATTCCCGCCTTTCTGTCAGTATATATCTTGCTTCTGATTTAATCTTATTAATGCCAACAGAAACCCCATACAGTACTTGTCATTTCAGATTATTAGTATTAAACCACTTCTAAGTGCTTAAGTGCAACCCAAGTAGATACTATATTGAAGAAAGAAACATTCTTTTTTTTTTTTATATATATAAAAATACACAGAAAGCCAGAAGAACAGCTTCAGATCAGGCTCTAAAGTAGGAGGTTGTACATATTGACAGTTCGGAAATATATTCTAGAGATGAATATATGAACTAGGTTCCTCCTTACCATTCTAATAATCTAATTATTTTTATAATGGTAGCAAGCCTATTATTTTGATGACTGTTTCCCCCCTCCCTCCTTGTTTGAAGAATCTTTCAGTAAATTCTGATATTGAGGGGAGGAGAGAGGAATAAATTGACAGCCAAAAAAGAAAGCATTTTATACAATTAAAAACCTTGCTGTATTTTCAGCCTACTCAGTGTCATTTCCTTCCACAATGTAAACAGCACCATTCTCAGAACACAACACTCATCAATGCAGAAAACATTATAGGAAGCAATAAATGGTGCTGTAGTTGCTCTAGCACTGAAATGCAGCTAACAAATTGATAAAATCAATAGTAATTCACTGCAGGTGTGTGTCAATGCTATGATCATTATTCTGTTGCACAAGCGAGAAAAAAAATTGTAAGAAAAAAATATAAAATCAGAATTTGATTCCCTGAAGAGGTTTTACAAGAGCTTCTGGGATTTTTATTGTAATACTCATGAATTTGTCATTATCAATATATTATCAAGAAAAGTTTTCCAGCATATTTATTGTGAGAAAGAGCTGTCCATATGGTGGTCTTACTGTGCCACATGCCTTCATCCTAGCATAGCTGGAATCATTTGGCTCTTGCCCTGATCAGCTCCAGCTCTAATGCTAAATATCTTAGTTACTGATATGTGAATGTGGTTTTGTTGTGTAAGAGTTTCAATCTCCTTTCAATCATCCATATATTTAAAGCAGCTGCACTTCAATGCCTGAGTTTCCTTGCCAGGAGATTGAGTAAGCTCCTCCATATTCAAGCTAAACATGAACCTGCAAGGTGTCAGTCAAGAAATTTGAATACCATAACTGTACAGATGTACTACCTACATCAGTTGGCTCCCTAAACCCCAACACCTGGAGTACAGCTTGAGTGATACAGAGAAAGTTCATGGTAATCCTGAACTGGGTGATAATGAGATCAAAATCCCAGAAGAGGGTGAGAAATAGGCACATAAGACAGCTTACCCTCCCATACTTAGTGCTCTTGTAGAGGAGCTGATTTTTGTAGAGGTGCCTTTTTACAGACCCTTACACGTTGCTGAGCAACACTGCTTAATACTTTCTTGTAGGGAACATTATGGGAGATAGAGGCCCTAAAAAGTAGGTGTGAGGCTCAAAGAGAAGTTTTACTGCTTGTACTGCCGCTGGCTACCTCCACTTCCAAATGAGGCTGTCTCATGAAGAGCATGCCATTCCAGTATCTCTCCAAGGCTGGCTTAGTATCCTGAAATCAGCAGCCTGACAGTTAAGAACTATTTGTTCACCTCTGCATTTGCAAACCCCCACTTCTTGGTAGGCTACCATTTTACTGCAGAGAGGATAAAACTAAATGCAGTAGTTTTTTTGTTTGGTCTTGGTTTTGTTTTCTTCCAAGATAGCTAAGATAAGGGAGTATCTAAGGGAAAAAAAAAAATAATTTTCAAATCATAGAATCATAGAATAAAGTAGTTTGGAAAAGACCTTTAAGATCATCATGTCCAACCATTACCTCAGGTCTGCCAAGACCGCCATTTGAAGAGAAATCTGCAGTGGCAGCTAATCTATGAACATCAAGAAAAATAGAATAGATTCTTTTCAGTTGGAAGGAAGCTACAATAATCATCTAGTCCAGCTACCTGGCCAATTCAGGGTTGACCAAGTTAAAGCATATTGTTAAGGGTATTATCCAAATGCCTCTTAAACATTGACAGGCTTGAGGCATTGATCACCTCTCTAGGAAGAGGGGTTTTACCCTCTTGGTAAAGAAATGCTTCTTAATATCAAGTCGTCTGAATTTTCCATATGCAGCTTTGAACCCACAACTCCATCACTGGATACCAGGGAGAAAATAAACTAAGAACCAAGACTTAAATTTCTTTCTAATGTTAGCACTTGATTTTACCACCTATGTTAATGTTGTCTGGTGCTTAAGAAATGTGACTGCAATGGAGCATGGTTGTCATGGAAAACATTGAAGAAGGAGTATGTATGAAATACCCCAGTGGCACCACATGTAAGAAATCTAGTTTCCTCTAATTAAAACAAAGCTGGCAAATAAAAATCTTTCTTAATCTTAAAAAGTTAAATATTTGCAAATTAGGTATTTTTTTCTCTTCTGAATATTTTTGAGCAAAGAAAAATAAAATGTTCCAAAGTGACAGACTCTACAATTTTCTTCCAATTTAACTTCACAATGACCTTGCAAATGGCATATCCAAATTTCCTAATTGCTCCATTCATATTTTAACAAAAGAGATACTGACACAAAAATGGTAGGATTTTGCCAAAACCTTTTTCTAAAAGAACTTTTTTACTAGGAACACATTGAGAAGCCCTCGGAATACATTTACATTGCAGCCAGAAGTTAACATATCTGACATAGACTCAATTTCACTTCTTAGTTTAATTTTTAATTTCACGTTTTAATATAATTTTCATGAATTTGCACAGGTTTTATCTGTTTCATATCCATTCTGAAAATGAACACTGATAGGTAGTAAGCTTGCTTTTATTTTCAAGTATTTCTAAGGCCATTCGGATTTATGCAAGGGATGATAAAAAAGTCACTGCAGATTCAATTCCAATCTTATCTAAAAGTCTCCACCTTCTCAGCAGCATGTTGCTCCCTTTAGCTGAGTCGGGAGTATAGCTCAGACTAACACTCCTCAGCTATTGCAGTGTAAAACCAATCAGGTTAATTTAAGCAGCTTTCCTTGACAGCTGAAGGTAGGCTTTAACTTTACACTGTAGCAAGGAGTGCTCATACTGCTTACTGTGCAGGATTCAGTGAAAGGCAGCAACAAATCAGTGAGAGGACCCTCCTTCAACCGCCACAGCTATTTCTTCAACTTTTGGCAGAGCAGAACTTCCACTGAATTTAACATGTCAACTAAGCAGTCACATATTTGTACCTCTTATTTCCTGGCAAAGGCGATTTTTCTTATCTTCCTAGCTGAAGAAACAAGGCAAGGACTCACTCTCCAGTATTTTACTTACATAGCTGGTAGGTTCATCCTACTTTCCTCAAATAGTTCAAGCTATTTGTGCATCACCAAAAGAGAAAAACAACAAATAATTCAAAACCCACCAGCAGGTTTCAAAACTATCAACTAAGGAGCTATTTAAACTCATCCGACTCACAGAATAAAACTGTCTTCTCACTGTGGTACCCAAGCAGGATAAAAGCAATTTAATTCAAACTTCCTAGTAGGAACAAAAAGTTAATAAAGAAATGCAATGTGGAAAGTCCTGTAAGTCTGTAAGTATCTACCTCTGCTGCTTACCATAGGTAAATAACTATGCATTTTCATGGGGCTCTTCTCCAGAGAACTCCTGTTGCATTTGTCATTTTTGAGCTGCCAAAAACAAGGAATAAAGCTGTGAACCTCTCATCTTCCTGCTTGGACTGCCAGAAAGGGACACTAGGTACCTTTTGGCAGCTGCCTTAGTGGTGCTATGTGACAAGAAATAGAATCAATACTGCTTCTTAGCTATAAAATAAATTTCTTCCACTGCTTATTCCCTTCCTCCTTCACTATCATTGTTAATGCCTCCCCACAGTTTTTCCTTGAACACTAAATTAAGTGTGCTTGATGTTGAGCTATCCAAGTAAAAGCTAAACAAACACAAAGACTCTGCACAGATACAGAAGTGATGACAGGTGGAGTAACTTACCAAGTAACTTTATCAGTGAAGAATGGACTACACTTACATCTCTCAGAGCAGAATGGTTGTCTCTAGTCTGAAACCAACCAAGTGACTCAACTAATGAAACTCTTTCCAGAACACTGGGCAAATGAAGATGCGTTATAGCATAAAGGGACATAGAACTTACCACAGGATGGTGGGAGGAAGACAATTTCCAATGGAGCCAAAAGAAATCAAGGATAATATAAAATTTCTCATGGGATGTTTTGGGGATGGGACACAAAAGGGGAAAGGAAGAGATCAAACCAGACTGGATTAATTTATAATCCAGTTTATTAATTGAAAATCCAATTTATTATTAATTTATAATTAAATCTTCCTAACTAAAAGTTATACACACAAATAGCAGTGAGAAATGTGGCTATATACCCAATTAGTGTATTCATATTTCTTCAAAGATTAATTCCCTGGCAGTAGCAAAGAAAATGGACACTGAAGCTCCACAGCAGTGTTACTGTCTAGAGCTTTATGTGAACATAACAGCCAGAACCCCATCACCTAAGTTGTTTACACACTTTAATGGCATATTTACTGGGATCCTTTGTCCATAGGAAAGTGAGAAATTCAAGAAGAGGTGAAGAAACGCACTACAGTGCAGAAATCTGAAGCAGGAATTCAGGTAGTGCTTAAATGGAAGGACTTTCAGACGCTTTCACACTCAGCTCCAAAGATTTAAGAATGAGTGGGAGCAAAGAAATTGAGTACTACCTGTTTTTCTAGAAAGGCTGAAATCTGAGAAACCTTTACATGAAGACTGAGAGTGTTTCTAAATGCATTTTGGACATTATTAATTCTGGGGTCAAGGAGTCACTTGTTTTTGAATTTGAAGAGAAATCTACAGTGGCAGCTAATCAGCAATTACCTTCTTGATTACCTGTAAGAATATCTAAATGATGAGTCTATCTTCTGTGATTGTACAAAAAGAACAAGCTTGTTTCAAGGTGAGAGAAATTGATTCTTTCCTGATAAGAGAGGTAAAAAGAGAGAGAAAAATTTCATGGTGTATGAAATTGGTTAGGGAAATATGCCTTAAGCACCTGAAGATAGCCACAAGGGAACTAGAATGAGCTCCTCTGAATAAATCACCAGCAGTAATAGGCCTGATACCTTTAGGAAAATGACTTTTAGGATGAATAGTAAAATGAAAAGCTAGAAAGATATTGGATGTAACTTACCCTAACTCTCATTTAGCTAAAGTCAATATCTTGAATATCACCTTATACAAGTATTGCTGGAAGTTTTTAATCACTTCCTTCCCTGATGAAAAAAGCAGAATATAGAGAGAGCTCTTGTCCGAAATGGTAGCTAGAAGGCTGCATTAACAGAAACCATTGTTCCTTGATGACCATCTATTCTTCCTTTCCCTCAGGATTTTGGAAAGGGTACTTTAGATTCACAGATGTGGCAGTTAAAAGGAGCAATTACCATTATCTACTTCAACTTCATGCTTCCCACAGGCCAAAGAACATCACCTAAGACTTCCTACTTTATGCTCATAATTGTCGAGCTATAATGTCTTTTAGAATGCTATCTACTTTTGATTTAAAGACTTCAAATTATCATGAGCCATCCAAAGAAACTAAATTAAAAGTTTGACTTTATAACAGTCATTAATATATTTTTCATTCAGTCCATTTGTAGGCAATAGAACTATTAACTTGAGGTACAACTGTAGCCAGATATATTGCTAAGAAAGGATTTATTTTTAAAGAAGTTACTCAAAAGCGCATGACGATTTTATGGCAGTCAGTGTAAAGAATGCCCTGTGGTAGTACATGAGCACATCTATTTAAATCAGAAAACAATTTTTTATTAAACTTTAAAATGCATTTTGGGGAATATTGAAGAGTCCTATACATCTTGTTTACATGTTTTAACTATTGAGATGAATTATAATTACACTGTTCTATTCTTTTTAGAATATATAGGTTTCCCTGGAAAGATTTCTGGTAGCTGTGAGCTAGAGCTCTGCCTTCAACTTCCTCTGAATATATCACAAATATGTGCACTATTTTTCTTGTCTGTTGAAGTATCATGAGATTTACCATGCAGAAATAGGAATATACTTATTTTCCAGTGACTGCTAAATGACCAGCTGTTTTAATTAAAGATAATGGCAATGTAATAATACTATGTACCACTTTCAGTGTGGAAGCTTCATATTCATTTGTCTTCACTAATACATACTCTATTAAAAGACTGGATTAACTAAATAAATCTAAATGTTCATTATAAAGTTGAACTGCCATTAGACACCAGCTTAAACCACATCTTTTTTTTTTTTTTCTCATTATGTATTCAGCATTAAAATGTGTCTAGACTTTGAAAAACTCCATACACGAAACTCCATGCACGACCTCCTACTGAAACCTTGTAGAACATTTATCCTCTGTCAGAAAGTTTTGTTCATTTAGAGAAACACCATTGCCAACCACATCAATTCTTTCTTGACAAAAAGCTTTTCTTAAGCATATTTTACTTACAAGGCAACTTCATTGATCACAAACATCAGGAAAGAAAAAAAAAAAAGATAAAATGCTGATTCGAAACATTAGAATGTAATTTTTGTACATTTCAGCTATTAAGTTCTACTGTAAAGAATACATAACTTTTCTTCTTTTGAATGACATATAATACGCACCAATATGGGCATTTATATTTTTAACCTCTTAAAATGATTTTTAAACTCTGTCTTACCTCCATTTTCTGCCAACAATTTAAAGTGCCAAGACTTTCATAATACTGGTGCTGAGAACACTCGAAAGACTTAAAAAGTACTGCTTGATATTTAAGTCCATTCTTATATGCACAAATGCATGCTTATACACACATAGAGCTACATCAAACCTTTTCATTCAAATACTACTGTAGTATTACACTAAATCACTGAACCAAAATGAATGAATGCTATAGTAAATACAGTGAGTTCAAGCTGCAAGGTTTTAAAGACTTCTATATACTTAAAATTAAGCACAAGCAAAAGTGGTTTAGCTGAAAAGACACTTTAATAAAAAGAAAGAATAAGAATAATTTTTCAGGTCCTGATCTGAAGTCCATTGATGTTAATGGAAAGACTTGTGCTGACTTTACTAGGCTTTGCAATAGGCTCATGCTTTTTATCTTGAAATTTCCAAGCAGCATGTTTAAATAGATTTGTCAGACTGCCAAAACTCACAATGACAATCAGAAGAATAAAACCAGTGATGTTTCAGAAGCAACAGATGGGCAACTGAAATGATTCAGATGTTCCTGAGAGTGTTCAGAGTTTTTCATGCTGTAAATCTCTTGCAACAGAACTGGTACAGACCTGGGATCACATCAAGCTTCTATGTCATAAAGGAAAACTCATGGTCTAAAGGCTAGATAAGGTCTTTGGCTCAGAAGTCATGGGACATTATACAATAGAAGCCTGTATCTTCTGCATGATTTTTTAACCTGCTGCCATTGTGTTTTACTTGGCAAAAGTTCAACAATACCCAGGTTATGGGTTGTGGGTAGCCCTAGTGCATAATGCTACCTATCTCCCACACTCTCATGCTAGCTCAGGTATTAAAAACCTCTAGGCTGCTAGACATTACCTGTGAATCGCCCACTTTAATCCTAATGGTGAAAGATGTTACATCAAATGTTAGATCACTGATTCTCTCCCCTCCTTCTGAGAGATACTCTCAACTCACTGATATTCATAAATAATAAAGGAACTTCAGGTACACCACAGTCAAAAGCAGATAGCTTACAGATGAAAGTGGAAAGATAAAACACATGGAAAGCCTCCTCATCAAGTTGTTTATTCAAATATTTGGGTTATGCTTTATTTTGTCAGATTATAAGGAAAAAGGATGACTTTCATTTATAGCTATGCTTAGGTCCTCTCCTGGATTAGACAGTCAGACATCCATCTCTGGAGTACATTACAATAAACCCAATTATTCCACAGATCAGAGGTTGTGAGATAAATTGACATTTCAGAGGTCTAAGTTACCAGACACTGTCACAATAACTGATTGTTTGGAATCTCTTAAACTAAGAAATAATTTGCACACAAACCTCATGAACTTAATCAAACAGTTCTGTACACATCTGATTGTGAAAATTTATGGTATAATCCTGTTTATACTGAAGTAAACACTTGATCGGTGACTACACTACTAGGCCCTCAAAGGCTATGCAGTTTTTGCAGTCTTTTCTTGAGATAATGTAAATGTACACACAACCATGTGAGATCTATGTGATTATCAAAACCAGCCATGATTGTACTAACATGGAAGCTTAGGCACCAAAGCACCCTCAGTAATCTGAGAATACTCCAATTTTTCAGTCTCCTCTAAACTGAACCAGACTTTATGTATGTCGGAAATCAGAATAGCTCAAAGTTCTGATGGAAATCAGAATAGCTCAAAGTTTTGACTGAAATCAGAATACCTCAAATATTTACTGATCAATTAGTTCTATGCCTTTCTGCTAAATGAAGGTACAAGAAAAATTATCTAAGGCAAGTGTTAATTACATGCCCAGTCATATACATGGTAATTTAGGCTTGTGGAAATCTGACAGAATGACACATATTATCTCTTTAAGGAAGGGACTGTCTTACAATAATTTCTTCCAGAAACATAAACAGAAGTTTTACTTGAGAAAAAGATCAGATTTGAGTCAAAGATGAAGAGAGTAAAACCAGTATCTTCTGGACTATGCTAAAACAGTGACTGAAAGTTCAGTATAGGTCAAATTCTGTTCTCATGCATGGGTGCCTGATTTCTACTGATAGCAATGTTATGCACTTAATGAAGGAAAGTAAACTTACTGGTACTGATGCTAGTTTTCCCTCTTTCTTGCATTAAATACCAGCATTAACTGAGAGAAAAATGGGCCAATTTTATGTCCATTCAGAGTAAATTCTAATTTATGAGTTCCAACTGGTAAGGCTATTACTCGTCCTTCAGAAGTTCTTCTCTATTCCATGAACCCTGTATGAGTTACAACTGTATTTATTTGTACGTAGTATTTCCTTTTCAGAGGAGACCAGAGGAATGCAGTACACTAATCATAATGCAAAATTTGTTTCTTCTCAATTTTAAGAACAAATTGCACTTCAGAGAAGCTAGGTATAAAGGAACACACAATTAAAACATTGACTTAGATGTTCTTATGCAACAGATTGAAAGGCATATCAACAGTATCAGCATTTGTTCCTTGCTGTCAAGAATCATATTTTAAACAGTAAATTAATGGTGTAAATCTCAAAAGCCAATTTGAAATTATTAAACTGGATTTTAAGTATTTTTCTTTTGGATCAAGAGAGACAGACAAGACAATTGGAGGAAAATCGTTATTTCAAGAAGTTATTATAGCAGCTCAATTCCATTTTGTTTAACAGTAGCAATCTTTATTTACCCCATTGTGAATACTAGTATCAGGCCATTTGTTTAAAAGCTTTGCTTTGTAATTAGGTAGTCACACACATGTTGCTAAAAACAAGATCATAATACTCTATGCTGAAACATATAATTGAAGCCAGGACTGGGTCATGTATTCAAAAGCCACATTTTGTTTTTTATACAAGTATTTTTAGATTTTTCAGTATGCAAATATACAGATGTGCCTATATAATTGCATTTTGCTGAATGAGTTATAGCAGATTAAACAAGTGCTGCATCTTTGCTAATTACAATACTTAGAAGAAAATTGTAAAGCATGCTGCTACACAGTTAATATATGGCTTTAAAGGTCATATTGATGGGAGGAACTGGCTAAGTTATCAAGATCCATATATTTCTATGAGGCAAGAAGACTATTGCAAACCTTCAACTGACATAATAGTTTGCTTGCAAGTAACTGAGACAGACCAAAGAGCAACCACATTGGTTGTCAGCTGACTTCCTTCAGCCACCTAAGAGTGCAACTCCAAGGTACCTAAAAGACAAATATGGGAAGAGTTCACTTCTACATTGGTCCTTAATAATTTGTTTAATAATACAGGCTTTGGGATTTCAACTTGAAATTATTTGCATCTATAAATTCTTGCAAAAGTAATCTGGACTGACAGAATATGGAGGTTGCGGGAATGAACATAATTCAATGAAAGGCTTACTGAAGACAATGTGCTTTAGTTTTGGGTTTTGTACTTGTTTATTTTAAAACATCAATAAACATTTCAGATGTGTTGGTCATTTTTTTCTTGAGAAACAAACAGATTATTGGAGTCTCAATTTTATTGGTATAAATTCAGAATAGTTCTAGTGGCTTCATACAGGAATCAGATCAATTTTTATATTTTTTGCAAGCATAGAATTCCATGAGCTTCAATGGAAATTACATGTACGAAAAAGTGAAAATTAGATCAGAAAGTGGCCTTCGTCTATTTAAAGAAGGTGTTTCTAAAGAACAGTTCCTTTTAAAGAAAGCTTCAGAGAAACACTGATCCCCATTCAATTTTACCCTTTCATTTCTAAAATCCTCTAAGGTGTTCCTCTTGCTTCTCCCAGGGCCTATCTCCACCAATATGCTCCCACTCATCCTGTGTTTTCTGTACTGTTTTGTCTGCATTGTCACATAAGATCTCTCACTGCTGACAGCTTGTTCCTTGTCAACATTACTAGCTGAAAGTAACCTCCCCATTTCTTTCCACCTCATTGACTGTCTAGTCCATTTCTAAACACATCCTTGCCTTCTCACTTGCCTACAGCTCTCAATTCTCTTTGTCCCTCTAATTTAATTTTTGAACTCCATTGATTTGCTGTTTACAGCTACTCTATAGAACACTCCAGGACACAGCTATACAAAAATAAACAATATAGTAAGTGTAGGCATGACTTTCACTGCTTGGAGGTGAAACATTTTGAAGTCAGCTGTAGCTGTTCCTGAATGATGGTCTTGGGCGCGGTTGTGGTTTAAGGCTCTCAAATTCATGCAGTCACTGTCTCACTCACTCCCCATTTCTTTTTCTCCATTCCTGGGGGAATGGGGAAGAGAATGGAAAGAATGCAACTCCCCCGGGTTAAGATAAGAACAGTTTAGTAACTAAGGTATAACACAAATCACTACTGCTACCACCAATAATAGTAATGACAAGGCAAATACAAGGAAAGAATACAAGAGCTCACCAACTAATTACAGCACAGCCTGACCAAGCAGTGTGCCCCCATGACCTCATAGCAAGCTCGACCACGCACTGTACACCCCCCACCCTTCCAGGTTTCTGCCCTCCGTTCTACATCCTGGACATGATGTGCTGTGGTATGGAATACCTTTCTGGTCAGTTTGGGTCAGGTGCCCTGTCTCTGCTTCCGCCCGGCTTCTTCCCAGCTCCCCTCCTCCCTGGCGGGGCATAAAACTCAGAAAGTCCTTGGCCAGCCTAAACATTCTAAACCATAACTATAAACACTGGTGCTATCAGCACTGTTCTCAAGCCAAAAAACAGAAACACAGTGCTGCATCAGCTACTATGAAACAGAGAAAAATGACTGCTGCTGCTTAACCCATGACAGCTGTATAACTAGCCCTGCATAAACCCCCTCAGCCCTTGTGTCTGTGTATGGAATAGCAGCATATGCAGTTCTCCTACATACAAGAGAGATTAAGAATAGATTAAGCACATTGATTCTGCTATTCCCCCAGTGTGTGCTTCATCTAACTATTCCGCTATAAGCTTGGCACACTTGTGATTAAAGTCTGTGAATGTATTGTAAACAGATAGAAAGAAATCTGTTATTAAAATAAAGTTTGAATTACTTGTCTTGCTTGCAAAAAAGCCCCCCTCAAAACCTGAAGATCTTTCATTACAGATTCTAAAACCAGCAGTATTTCTAATTATCATTTCTTCCCAAACACGGACCTTGAAGAAAAAAATGGGAAAGAGCCTTGTAAGAAGCTCAAAAAGACAGAATGAGGAAGGGAAATAATTCCATTTGGGACTTAAAACTCAGTTTTGGTCATCAAAGGCAGGCTTTCTAATGTTTTAATTCTCTAAGATTTTCAGTTTATGGGAGTTAAGGGAACTCAGTGTTTCACATTATGAGCCAAAACTGTCACAATTAGCCTTTTTGTTCTAGATGAGTGGTTGTGTTTTTCTTTTTTATTGAAAGAAAATGATCTAGAATTATGAAATTCGAATTTTCTTTGTTGCCACCCCTCCAATGAATTGCCAACACTAATGTTGTCTTCCTTATATGTACATTGTCAGCTGGAAAATTTCTCCTTGAATTATGAGCAGGCCTGAATTCCAGAGCCTGACAATACAGTGGTTAATGGTAAATAAAATTTTCATTCATCCCTCCGTATTAGCCTGGACATCAGCAGTAGCATTCCTTTCTGGCAATGAAAGTTAACTGCATGCTGACTTCATTTATAAGTATGAAGATTGGTAGGGGAAGCAAGGGCTTCTTCCCTGTTATGCAGCACTTAGGAAGCCACATGTGATACAATGTCCAGTATGGGGTCTCCCAGCCTGAGAAATACATTGACAAAACCGAATGAGAATAGCAAGGACTACTAAGAGGCTAGGGGAACAGACTATATAATATACCAGGAAATCCTGAAAAGGCTGGGCTTGTTCAGTTTGAAGAAGTAATCTGACTTCAGCTACCTAGTGGATGCAGAGAAGCTGGAGGCAGAGTGTTTTTAGAGATGCACAGTGGAAGGATAAGAAAACAACAGTCATTAGTTGCAAAGAGGGAAATTCCTATGCAACAGTGAAATGAGACTCCTAGAAAGGCCATAAAATCTCCATCCCCAGAGAATTTAACATCTCAATAGTTCAAAACCATTAGCAGCTTTACTTCATTTCAACCCAACTCAAACTTCCAAGTTTCCTCTGCTTTGAGTGGAGTGGTTAGAGTAGATGACATCCAAAGATCCCTTCCAACCCAGGTTATTTTATGTACTGTACAAAACTGTCCTGCGTTCAGCAGCAGCAGTCATTTTTTCTCCTTGGTAGCTGGTGCAGTGCTGTGCTTCTGATTTTTTGCTTGGGAACAGCACTGATAACACCAGTGTTTTCAGTTACTGCTTGGTAATGTTTTGGTCTGACCGAGGACTTTTTGAGTTTCATGCTCTGCCAGGGAGGAGGGGAAGCCAGGAGGAAGCCGGGAGGAAGCAGAGACAGGGCACCTGACCCAAACTGAACAAAAAAACGTATTCCATACCACAGCACGTCATGCCCAGGATGTAGAATGGAGGGGAGAGACACGGAAGGGTGGGGTGTACAGTGCGTGATCGGGCTTGGTATGAGGCGATGAAGGTGCACTGCTTGGTCAGGCTGGGCAGAAATTAGTTGGTGAGCTGTTGTATTCTTTCCTAGTATTTGCCTTGTCGTTATTACTACTGATGGTAGCAGTAGTGGTTTGCGTTATACCTTAGTTACTAAACTGTTCTTATCTCAACCTGTGGGAGTTGCATTCTTTTGGTTCTCCTCCCCATTCCCCTGGGACTGGGGAGAAGAAAGAGGGGGGGGAGTGAGTGAGAGAGAAAACTGCATGAGGCTTAAACCACAACAAAAAACTTTTGTTCTCAATTATGCTATCAGCAAGCTAAAACTCTGACCATTTAATTACTGAAATATTAAGAAAAAAAAAAAAAAAGTTTCATATTCTGGTCCTGTTTTTTTCCAGGTTTTTCCTTTCTCCCTCTTTTCCTACCCCAGTCCTGATATAATAGTCTCTCTACCGAATGTCTAAAACCTAAAGAAGGGATAATCAACTATGTTGCAAGCATTGCATTATAGATAGAATGAGCTCCTGTTTGTTTTTTGTTTTTGTTTGTGTTTTTGTTTGTTTGTTTTGTAAACAAAGAATTATGGATAGTTTTTGTGTTTCTGAGTTACTAATGTTTATATTTAAGGTCATAGGATCTTTGTTTTTCTGTCAAATACTATTTGCTGACATTAAAGAAAACTACTAGGAAAATTACATTTCCATTATTTCAAATGGCTGATAACTCTTCAGCTCCACTGCCAACCTTTTGCCACAGGTGCTAGCTGTTAAATGCTCTTCAAAAGAGCCTGCAAATTTTATTGCTGTCTATGGAAATCTCTTTTTGCACAAGTATGGTATCCACTTGCTACAAGAATTTATTGTTCAGTGCAACATATTAAAAACAGTTACTTTATACTTTGGCACTCCTGTGTTTGAAGTGGTTAATACCCAGCAAAAAACTGCAGCACAGATTTAAAATGGAGATATGTGGCACAAGCTAAATTCCAGCCCTGACCAGATGGGATATTTAGATGGAAACCGTCTAAAATCCCCCTTCCCCCGTTGTTTTAAGAGCTTAATGGACCAGGAAAGATAGGTAAAGTTATTGGCAGATGTCTCACTATCATAGAAAATACCCAGATCAACATCTATTATGTCAGTCCTAAAGAATTAACAATAATAATTCAGCTTTTAACAGTAATGCCTGGAAGGCTGTAGGAAAACACTTTTGCGAGTGTTGTGTATATGTGAAATAGAAGAAGAAAAACAGATAGAAGCACTCTGGACATTGCATACGCATCAGTTACCTCTCAAAAAACCAGGAAAAAAGCAGTGAATTTGAAGAGCCATGTTTATATCTGTCTCTCTGGCATTTTTCTACAAGTAAGAAAATTCTAAAATTAAATAAAAGCTTACCTTTTTTTCTTCATTTGAACTTAGGGTCATAATAAGAGTAACGAATACCCCACATGAATTCCTCATGGAAACTGAGTAAAATTTCCTCACAAAATAGACACAATTCTCCTTGCATCTGTCTTATATTCAATTAACAATTGCAACTGATAGATAACAAGATCAGGCTTGTCCCAGCATGCTTTTACAATCATTACCCTCCTCTTATCAGGTCTTAGTGCTCCTTTTTATATTGTCTCCTTATCGTGTTTTTATTCACATAAACAATTACTAAAAAATGAAGGCACCTACCTTATAGAGGAATAGCTGTAAATGTAACAAAAAAAATGTTCTTTCTTCATGAAAAACATTCATACAATATTCAGATTGTCTCTTGTTTTCCTCCAGTTTGCTCATGAAATTGTGCATTTGGTTAATATTACCTTTGATGATGTGACAATAGCAGGAGATCAATGAGGAGGAGGATTAGTAGGAAATAGCAAGAACGTATAGGAAGTCATTTCTGCACCTTCTTTCATATTTTATTCTGTAAAAAAAATGCTCATTCACTCTCTTGAATTAATATATGAACCACAGTCACTAAAAGTGACTAAAGTACTTTGAAGTTTGACTTGATTGATACGACTGTAATTTGCTTCAAAGCAAAGACTATCACTGACAGTTAAAGCTTCCACAGAGCAAAAGATGTAGATGTTTTGAGACATCTTTTCTTTTTACCATTTTAGTTTTTCTAAAAAGAAACTTCTAAAAACTTCCTAAAAAGAAACTTCTGAAACATCCCCAAATTACAGGCTTCAGAAAAAATTGCTTAATTTCTTGGTAGCTAATCTCTTTCCTGTGCTTTTAAAACATAATAAGGCTTTTCTTATAAATTACCACATTTTGTATGTATGGTAAGAGCAGAAAGAGAGCATCATCTGTCCTTATGTGGACTCTGCAGTACACCCAGTCCAGGCATCATTTGTGTGACCTTTCTTAAATAAAATTTTAACTTACAGTTCTAATTTAAATGGCCAACTCTCAAGAAGCATTAAAGAAAACTTTCAAATTATGCTGATTAAACTGATAAGCTTACTTATTATATTGTTTTGGCAATATTTCTTTTTATTTAAACTGTACTGCAAAGCAGTACCTTAAGGGGTGGCAGGAGAATATTTACTAACTGAAGACAGACATTACAACATAACATTACAATATGGTAATAGCTGAACTACCTCTGCAGCAGTACAGAAAAGGAATTATGACTCAGCTATATCTCCTTCCTTGCTCTTCTTAGCTTGGGAAAGAGTATAAATTAGCTTCTCTTATTGTCTTTTGTGAAGTTGATTTTTGAATGTCTTCTGGTAAGCAGTCTGGGATGGCCAAGTTTATTGCTGCCATAAACAAGTGTTTCTTAGCTGACAAAACAAGCCTTCTTCACTGGAAACAAAGTAAGGCTGTGTTTAATATAAGTTCCTATGAAAAATAATTTTTAGAAAGAGCTCTTATTTCCCTTGGCTGTGTTACTAAAGATACCATCTGATTTAGCAAAAAGAAACTTTAAAATTTTTCATCTAAACAGAAGAAACCTTCCTTCCACAACATGTATTTAATAACTGTTCTACCTCCTTATGGTGTCATTTTTTTGTTTCATTCTGCTGCTCAAATCCCTTGGAAATAGTGAAGTGGGAGTTAGATATTTACTAGATATTTACTTTCTGCTGGTTTAAAATAAGGCCTTTAATGCCTAAATGAAAGACCTGGCCTTCTCCTCCAGGAAAAGGAGCTGATAATAACTGTGAATCTGTAACTGCTGTGCCACTGAAGGGAGACTTTCACTGCTTGCCTTGCCACCTTTTCTATTTTTCTTGCTGTAGGTGTGTCAGGGATGTGGAAAAACATTTGCTAGTCAGCCAAACTGTTATATGATTTGACTGTAAGGTAGTCTAAACAAAAAAAAATATGACTTTTAAACAGCTAGCAACTTTCATAAACTAGCAGCTTTTCCAATGAGTGCAAGCTTTAAGTCTCGCACCATGGGAAGATCAGAACACATGCAGTAGCCCAGATCAATTAAGCACACGCTTTATTTGGAAGAGGTGCCACAGTCTCTCTCCCAGAGTAACAGAACAGTTGGCAACCTTTCCAGTGACATAAAGAGATCTTCTGAAATCCATACGCCTACATAAACTCTTAACGTCTTTGACTTAAAGGAATCATATTATAAAAGAGAATAGCATGCATAGGGTTTCATAATCTTTCCCCCTGTTACTCCAGAACAATTCTGTCTATAAATACATTTTAGTAACTTGCACATTTTCATGTTTTCTAAGGCAGTCGGGAAGTGGCATCCTTTATGACCAGTTCTAGTAAATGCCCTGGAATTTGCTTGTTGGCAGTTAACATTCCTGATGATATGTTCCTTGGAACCCCAGTTAACACATTCTACTCTTTCCCAGCCAAAAGTTATCAAAGTTTAATACAGAGACATGTTTCCCAGGAACAATATTATGTTCAAATATCTAATTTAAATTAAAAATAAAGATAATTCAAAAATTCATAATAAAGAAACCTCAGCATGAAATAGTAGTGAAGAATAAAAATTGTTTACTGAAATCACCTAATATCCTGTATGCATTTGTGTTCAGAAGCTGATTCTACAAGTGACGAAGTACTCACATGCTCACAGAAAGGGAACTTGAATCATAGTGCAAAATAAGCATGTCTTGTGAAGACTGAGTAAAGGCAGGAGGATTTTTGTGTCTGGGCCTGTCACGGGTTAAGCAGCAGCAGTCTTTTTTTTCTCTTTCATAGTAGCTGGTACAGCACTGTGTTTCTGATTTTCAGCTTGAGAACAGTGCTGATAACACCAGTGTTTATAGTTATGGCTTAGAATGTTTACGGTGGCCAAGGACTTTCTGAGTTTTATGCTCTGCCAGGGAGGAGGGGAAGCCAGGAGGAAGCCGGGAGGAAGCAGAGACAGGAAGCCTGACCCAAACTGACCAAAGAGGTATTCCATTCCACAGCACATCATGTCCAGGATGTAGAACGGAGGACAAAGACCCGGAAGGGTGTACAGTGCACTGCGTGGTTGGACTTTGTATGAGGTCATGGGGGCACACTGCTTGGTCAGGCTGGGCTGTAATTAGTTGGTGAGCTCTTGTATTCTTTCCTTGTATTTGCCTTGTCATTATTATTATTGGTGGTAGCAGTAGTGATTTGTGTTATACCTTAGTTACTAAACTGTTCTTATCTCAACCCGGGGGAGTTGCATTCTTTTGATTCTCCTCCCCATCCCCCTAGGACTGGGGAAGAAAGATGGAGGAGTGAGTGAGCAGAATTGTGTGAGTGCCTTAAACCACAACAGCCAAGACTTCATTCAAGGAAACTCGGAAGGCAACAGAAGGTGAGGGAGAGTGGTGAAAGAGAAATAGTGGTTTATTACTTTTACTGTCTGAAACTTGAGAGACCTCTATTAGCAACATAATATATGGATCAGTCAAGAAAGAAAAAAAGATGTCATAATTTTATGTTTCTGCTAAAAATATGCCTGAGACTTTCCCGTCCACAACAGTTACAAATTTAAGTCAATGCCAGTAATGCAGAGTGGCCAGTTGTACCTGACCTTAAACTCTTTGCATGTGCTGTACCATCTCTCTCAAAAGCTCCCCTCTTCTGCCAAGCACACAGGAAAGTGTCTGGCTACTCTCAAGTGTCCTTTATTCATGACTAGGGAGTGCAGTGAGGTCACCCAGAAAGACATGAGTTTCCTCCACTCAATGCAGACAGGATTAGAGAAAGTTAAAGATTCTCTTCCTCTTCCTCCTCTTTCCACAACTTTTCCTCACAATACTCACTGTTTTCCCCTCTGTTCCCCATGGGCAATAGTTACAGCCATAACTGTAAATATTTGTGATCCACTGTGGCTCAGATATTTTTTGAAAACTGATTTGATGCTGAAGGATAGTAAAGCCACTGAATGGGTTTACTAAAAGTTGTAAAGTTGAACTGGCCTATCTCTTCAAAAAGTAGGAATGCCCTTATTTTGGATCCAATTAAATTCCAATAAGAAAATGGATGACTTGGAGTAGTGATAGAAAACAATGGCACCATTTATAGTGGTGCTACTGTGAAGCGGGAGGATAAACAGGGTAACAGAAAAGAGCTAGTAAAATCAGAAGCATTTTAAGATGTTATGGTCTACAAAAGAATGGACATTTTATAGCTTTGCCATGATTGTAAGAGACAGTAGATTGTGTCCTTTGCATAATAATTTCAGATTGCATTGCCAAAAAAGAAAGTAAAAATCAGGCCTGGAAGGACAAATTTAAATTCTATCAAATCATTATAAGGCTTCACAATATGCCATTGCAAAATCAGTAGTTGTCTAAGAAACAGTCATAAAATGGCCAGGCTGCTTCTTCATAACATTTCTAGCAGTTTGTGTCAGTATTCATTTAGGAAGTCTTCAATATTTATATCTGTATGTGCAGAAAAAGTATGAAATACTAGTATTTCATATTAGGATTATCTGTTATGCCTGTCCTGTTAAATATTTTTCCTCAGACATTTGTTTGCTTTTAAGTATCAGAAGACAAGAAGCCAATGATAGAAGATTCTGCTTGGAAAGAAAAGACTTCTGTGTATCAGAACATTTCAAGTCAAGATCTAACACCAAATACTATATTTCTGGGGACTGTTTTGTGTCAAAAAAAAGAAATAGACTTACAAAGTCCATTACACAAGAACAACAATTTTGAAATGGATGCCCAATGAGGCTTATTTTGCAGAAAAGACAGATTTTTTCACCCAGCCTCAGAGATTCATGACCCTACTACCAGATTAAATCATAAGGATGCAATTGACTAATTACTCTGAAAAACTTAGCTTTTATTTTTAGTCAGTGCAAGAAGAACTCATGATTGTGACAAGATCTTGTATTGCAGGCTCTCTTTCAGAGTAAATTATGGACAAAGTTATAAACCAGCAAAAAATAGAGGTTCATAATGGAGTTTATGACAGACCTTTAATTATGCAGGACATGAAGAACGATGCTGTAATAAAATTAGCATAAAAAAATAATGTCATTTAGTGTACTGTGTGTTTTAAGACTTTTCCACTATAGATGAACTAGTATGCTTGGTTATAGTTGCTCAGAACTTATGTATCTTAGAGCCTTTAAAGCTGAAAGTGCTTTGCACCTTAAATTCATACATGAATTTTGATAAGGCATGATTTGGAGTGCCTCTGTTAGAGCTATAGATAATGAATATTGCTGATTCACTGTTATGCAAGCTGTTGTAAGTCTGACGCAGCCAAAGCTTAAAAATGAATAGACACTCCAATGTAGGTGTCTGACTTTAGCAGCCTAAGCTTCAGTACAAGCACCAAACTGCTGTATAGGGTCAGTACTAAGCTATAAGCTACTGCTTAATGTATGCTGAATGCTAAATGTATCTATCTCCAGCTGTGCATTTTAATGCCCTTTTACCAGGTCATCTAGAGATGCAGCAGACAGCTCTAGTGCAAGTAAACAGGCATGTAATAGAAATTATACAGCAGTATTTTATAATAAAACCTATAGAGAGAGAGTGTATATAATATTCATGTGCTAGCATTGGAAGCATTTGTCTCCTTTGCTAAATGACTCGAAACCACTCCCAAAATGCTTCACTGAGTAGTGTCATGTTCCTTAACTAGTCCAATTGAAATCAGTGTGATCATGTGTGCCAGAGAAATTTAATTGGATAAAAACATAAGGAAGCAGGATTTGGACACTGCAGTTGAATTAACTAATTCTTTGTAATTTATACACTTAATTCACAAATTACCTTGTTCAAAGCAGTGTGATTAAGACATTCCTTTGGCTCATGTTTCATTTTTAAGGATGTGAGTCAGTAATGAAGTGGAGTTCTTTCTAGATGGGTGAAGTCTTAGCTTCTTTCCTCAGCATAGAGGCACAACTGATATTACCGGAGTTATTTAATGGATATAAATGTTTCTGAATCTGTCATCAACTGCCTGTTAAAATAGTTTGAGTTACAGATCTCATGTAGGAGAGAATCTTTGGTCATTTTTAAGTCTCTAAGATTAGTTTGAAAGACACTAGATAAGTGTCAGACAATCTACAGATCTCATGTGAGAGGGAATCTCTGGTCATTTTTAAGTTGCTAATATTAGTTTGAAAGACACTAGGTAAGTGCCAGATGATCTACATTGGTCATTTGAACTGTGGCATTTCATAAGCTCTGAGGTGGTAAATTCTCTCATTATGAAATTGAAAAATCATGTAAATAACAGTTGCCATTAAGCTCTGCTGAATGTTAGTCAGAGGTATGTAATTTTCATTTACACATGCATTTCCTCTGCATATGTACACTTATTGCAAGATAATGGAGAACAACATTTGAGCACTTAATCAAAGACAATGCTAAAACTTCTACCATTTCAACATAGTCTAAGTGCCTAACAAAATATTGCCCACTGTGAATTTAGTGGGGTGAAAGAAGTTCCAGTGCCTCACATGTATGGTCTCAGACTGCTTTCTTGACAAGTGGACTTTTTCCCAATAGAGACTGACAGTTACAATATGTTTCCATTTTATTCATTTCTTCTAGTATGTCATACACTAAGCAGTATTTGAAACAGCTGGAGGCCACATAATCAGAGCCTCAGGCTCCTAAAGTGAAAAAATCAAGTTCTATAATAGGCATTACAGGGAGAATAAAGAAATTAAGTGATCTACTTTTGAAGGAGGTTCTAACCTTAATAGTAATTTTATTGCTTGATAAGGTTGGAAGAATCTCTGTGTGTCTGCAAGGAAAGGTTTTAGTAAAATGCATTTGAGAAGGAGTCAACTTCTGGAAATACTGTTTACCAACAATTCCTTCTTCAGATACTTGTGACTCTTTTCAATTTCATTTGGTCCCAAATAAATTGCTTTTGCTTACTAGTTAAAAGTTGTGCTACTAAAAGCAAGTAATTTCTGTGTGCCTTTCAGAATGATTTTCAGAACATCAAGCACTATCATGGATGCCTGAAGACAGAATGGTATTTTCATAAAAATGCAAATTATTGCAATTATAATAGCAATCAGAGTCACAGAGAACAAGGGATTTCTCAGCTATAGCTCTTGTGTGGCAATCAACACTCCCAAGGAGGCACAGCAGAGGCAAACAGAGCAATTTAAATAATACTGATGTCCATTCCCTTTCAATTCCTAAGGGCATGAATATTATTTAAAGACTTTGAAATAAATGTACCCCATACAAAAGTAGCATAAATTACAAGTGGAGCTTTTGGTTAGAGCTCATATAAATACACTGCCGTATATTTTTCATGAAAATTTTACAAGTCAGATATAGGTGGTGAAAATTATCACAACCACTATGTAACAGCCAGGTCCTAACCTCATGCAATAGAAGGTAAAGATCACGCTTTTTCAAGATAGAGAAAGTAACAGGCCAAATATCACTCCATTTCTACTCTTTGGACAAGAAATCCAAAGCTGTTATAATTAAAGTTAACAAGAATTAGTAACATCAGTCTAACTGCCCTGTATCATCTCTGAATCTCAAAGCACTCCAAGTGAGAAATCCTAGTTTTACAAACAAGGAAATACAGTGAAGGCAAAGATATTATACTAACATTTATTATGCTAGAACAGGGCCTTATACCCATTGTTCCCACATACTCTTTTGATGCACTACTTCTCTTCATGTGATTTTCCTTTGAGTTTAGATCTGATCCAGACTCCAGACCATTCTGAAGCAGCATCAAGATGACTGCAATTTACACATCCACCTTAATTTAGACAGAACATATCACCCCTAAGAAGCCTAATCCAGGGTCTAAGAATTGTTCAGATTAAAAAAGAGCTGGCCTTATCTTGTGCATACCATTGTCCAACATACATGTGCCTTTCAGAAAAAAAAAAACAGAAAAATAGCTGTATTTTGGAAGACATAAAGGGGTCAAAGGAAAAGGAATTGATCCTTCACAGTGTCCCCGAACACTTATTTTTCTTTTTTCTTTTTTTTTTTTTCAATTTCTGTAAGATTTCTAAATTTTTATATTTGGGTCATAAATAGGGATATTTTATTGCTACAACTTTGTCAGACTTACTTGCTTCTTCCCAACTCTTGCATTCTTTTCTACAGATCCCTACAATAAATATCTCCTTTACTCCTCTTATTGGGACTCTTCCAGTCAACAACTTCAGTTGTGTATACTCAGAAAGATGTTTAACAAAGAGAGAATGAGAAAACCTATTCATACAGATTTCATTTTATTCTCGGTGACTCTGAAGCCTCATAGTCAGCTTCCATGTTATGTCACTTCATTGTTCTGTGGAACATCACATACATTGCTGATGTATATAAATTACTCAATGCTTGGAAACACGAGACATAACTTTGGTAGCATTTGTCTTTTTTTCCCCATTGGACTAGAATTTCAATCATAAAATATTGTCTGATATATGGAAAATATGCAGGAAACAAATGGTGGAAAAGAGTGGACTGGAGATGGTAAGGTAAGGGCAATTCCTTTCTGAAAGTGAAGCAATGTATTGGAAAATAAGCTGATAATTTTGAACTGTTGGGTTTTTTTTTTTAACCATTTTCTTATAAATAGAATGGCATAAGGGTTTAATTATAATTTTCCTAGTTTCAAAACAATTTTCCTCTAAAAGAGAACTGAGGATGTTCGTAAGGAGCCTGCAAATGACAAAGATGGAAGGGAATAAGTTACAGCTATGACTAGACATAACATTCACTGATATCTTGTACTTGAAAATGAATTACATTGACCACTGCATTTGTATGATTTGTTCTGTCTTGGGTTCAGCAGTAGCAGTCATTTTTCTCCTTCTTAGTAGCTGGTGCAGTGCTGTGGTTTTGACTTTCAGCCTGGGAACAGAGCTGATAATACTGATGGTTTTAGTTGCTGCTCAGTAATGTTTATTCCAACCAAGGACTTTCTGAGTCACATTCTCTGCCAGGGAGGAGGTGAAGCCAGGAGGAAGCAGAGACACCACACCTGACCCAAACTAACCAAAGAGGTGTTCCATACCACAGCACATCATGCCCACAATATAAACTGCTGGCAGTTACCCGGAAGGGTGAGATCACTGTTCGATCAGGCTGGGTATCGATCGGCAGGTGGTGAGAGATTGTATTCTCTTCTCTTGTTATTTCCCTTATCATTATTATTATTGGTAGTAGTAGCAGTGGTTTGTGCTGTATCTCAGCTACTGTACTGTTCTTATCTCAACCTGTGGGAATTACATTCTTTCAATTCTCCTCCCCATCCCTCCGGGAGCAGGGGGAAGGAAGGGAGGGAGTGAGCAAGTGGTTGCATGTTACTGAGTTACCAGCTGTTCTTAAACCATGACAAGAGGCATATACATGGATATACATGAAGTTATATTTTAAAATATAACTAAAGAAAAACATTTTCTTCCTTTTCTTCAAGAGAAATCTCATTGAAGTGCATCTTTTTATAAGTGGGCGAGTTTTATATTTCTTTTCAGTTGCTGTGCACAGCTTTAAAAATTAGTAAAGGTACAGCAGATTTTTGGCAGAACTTCTCATACACAATTCTCAGACCAGTTCTACAGTTGGAAACCTAAGCCAGTTTCCATAAGGCTGAATGATTCTGGGCAACATGGCCATGAGCCTAATCTCTGTTTGTCAGTCTTTTCTTTAGCCTGAAATCTTCATATATATATATATATATATATATATAAAAAGACACAGCCTTTGAAAAACTATAACAAAATACGTTCAAGACTGTTCTAGGATACCCAATACTGTGTGCAGTTTGAGATGTATATCTGTTTTCCCTTCCCATAGGTATAAGAATCTTATGCCCTGGGGCTGCATGCATGGTGTGAAATTCACAATCTGCTTCCAACAAGAAATGCAGTCTGTTCAATACCATGTAGAAGACACTAAAATCCTGTCAAGAAGCTTTCCTATCACTATTATTTCGTAAACTCCCCATTTCATGACAGCTTATCTTTTCCTTTCCTGGCATCCATTTTATTTATGTATGAAAATATTTGTTTTACAAAGGCTGGACAGCATCTGTGCAGTACTTCACATAGCGTGTACAAGATGTGTATATAGACTGTGAGACCTAGTTACTTCTTTTGTTGCTACATGTTAGAATATATATTGGGCAAATACATGAAGGTGTTAAATATGTTCAATCAGTAATGAAAGGAAAATTCTTAGGGATAAGGACAGAATAAATGTCAGGTGTTGAATCAAATTGAGAAAAAGAAAGGGAAAAGAGCGTAAGAGAGATCTTTGCAGTGATCTTTTGGGATTTAAAAAGGGTACCACAGAATATAAGAAAGGCTATGTAACATATGGATATATATTATCTAAAATTATTTAAAATCTAATTTAGCAAAAATAATAAAAAATATATTACTCTCAGGTGTTCTATAATGATAACACTGCAAACTTAAAGCTTTTAGCTGTGATCAAATCAATTTCTTATGTATGTAACAAGGAAAAATGGAGAAAGACTGCTTATGTAAACTAATCTGTTTGAGCTATCTTGAAACAGTATTCTTGCTTATATAAAAACAATATTTTAGCATTGAGAGATTCTAATGAGACAGTGCATAACTTTATTCCCCTAAAATGTTGAAGATATAATTAATTTTTAGCTGAGTATTTCAGCAACAAAGACCCCTTGTAAGTATTGCATCAGTAGAGTTCTGCTAAAGAACACTTTCTGGTGATGAATACATTCACTCGTATCACAGACAAGTCAGCTGAAGAATAAATATACCAAGGTCATGACAATGCACCCTGATAGCTCAACACCTATCAAGCTATGGCAGCTGGTACCAGAGAGTGAACCTTCACTGCAAGAGTAAGTGCTACTGCCATGGGCACTGGAATTCCACTGACAGTGGATGTTCAGACCAGCTGGCAACATCAAATGGCCAAAACTCCCAGGCAGAATTTAAGAAAAAACACAGCAAAGACCCCTCCTAACCTTAAGACTTCATATGTGGGAATGTCATTACTCAATTACAAAGGCAGTGGTGCCAGAGGTATATGATCCTAAACATTCTCCCTATGTGGTACCGTGTTTTAAATTCTACTAACATTCACAGAGAGAGATTTATTTTTATTAGGAAAAACTCGCTCTGAGAAGCATAGTGGCAGTCTCAAGTACCAGGTACATTTTATAGCACTAAGTAACTTGCAAATTTTCAGACATGCTGTTGTGGTTTTCTCCTCAGGGTTATTATCCTGGAATAATGGAACAGCCTCTTGCCTTAAACCCTGGAAAGTCCTACATGACAAAAGGTTTACATTTCAATTATGAGCTTCACTTACCCATAGGAAGCAAACGTGAATATCAAATTTCTGCTGTGCGTTTCCAAGTGATGGTTGAAACTTTTTGAAAATCATTATGTTAGAAATATTTAGTCTAAAATAAGAATATCAAGTTTAAAATGACAATTCTTTTTCTTTTTCTTTTTTAGATTTCGAGGGTAACCATATGATGCTTATATGACTTTTTGGCATGCTTCAGGCAAGTTCAATTATCAGATGTCTCCACTGCTTGATTATGTGCCTAGCAGTGCAATATGTTCTTATGGTAACTTGGTGTATATCACAGTAGTTTGCTGTCAGACTGACCTAAAGAGTGTCAAAGCATTTTCTTTCATGGTATATTGGAATAATTTTGCTCTTTAAGTGATCAGACCATTTAGATTCTTCATATTACCCTTTTTGCTAAAAAGTAAAGAAACAGACTATGTAAATAAAGTATCAGCATTACCAATGAAATAGTTTATGACTATTTTCAAGACTATATTTGAGGAAGTGGTTTGGAGGTGGGTAAGGAGAGAATTCAAAAGCAAACAGACAAATATTATTTCATACGGGAAAACTAATCCCACATAATCAGAGATTAGAGCAGACAAAATTGTTAAATTTCCAGATGCTAAGAATTCTTCAGGATTGGCCTAGCTGCCTGTTAAGAAGAAAACATGAGATCTTGAAGACTTCAGTTATTTATCCAAGTTATCTTTTAGGGGCAGAGTCTAGAAACTCAAAGACTCCAGCAATAACTCATGATTCTGTGTTTGATAATGGTGAGTTTCTTCTCTGTTTCCAAGAGATCTTTACTAAGAAGTCTTATTTTTTTGCTAAGATATACCTTATGAAAGATTATGCTTTTAACTACATTCAGCATGGAGGGAGCAATTGTTATGGCACAAGGAATGAAATATGCAGTAACAAGCTGTGAAGGAACTATGTTGGGGAAAATAAAGGTTTCATTTATGGAAAATTTCAGGATATTATGGATGAGGGTTGCGCTCATGATGGGTGAAAGATCAGTTGACTTAAGCATTTATGAATAATCTGTGATACATTAGTTAGATTTTTCATTGTACTTCTCTTAAAAACTCCATTTCATTCAGTGTTGCACTTATGCAGGGCTTTCATAACAACATTTTTAAATGAAGGTGACTATTAGGTCATCCAGCCCATCTCTTTTCATCCAAGTGTTCTGATTCAGTGGATTTTAATTAAAACGTTGTGCTAATCTATACTACTATGACATTAAACTGAATTTGACGCCGTATATATCATAGCTTCTTAGAGATACTTTAAACATAAAATTCTCTAAAGTAGATAGGACCGATACCCTTCAAAGGAGAGAAGGGCTTATATTTAGAGCATCTTACCTATGGCTAAATGAAGGTGTTAATTGAAATGTAAATCTTTTGTTTCGAGGAGCCTATGCATCAACTACTGTGCAGATCAGTGCAAACTAGGTTGTGCTGACTAACCAGCTAGCATGTGCACAATGACTGGCCAGCACAGTCTATAAGGGCTGAGTTAATCTTATCCATAAAAGTATCTTTCCTTTATTCATACCACTAAAAAATGTTCTTCAACACTTGTTGGAAGAGCTGTCCTTAAAATTTTACACCATGACAAATTTTGTTGAACCTGATCAACAGATATGAGTAACTGCAAGAAAGAGGAAGAAA
>JASSUY010022320.1:0-47929 GCA_032466535.1 Forpus xanthops
ACTGGAAGGCTGCTATGAGGTCTCCACGCAGCCTTCTCTTCTCCAGGCTGAACAGCCCCAACTCTATCATCCTATCTATTTGTGCTCTTTAAAAGAAAGAATAAGCTAATGAAAAATGACCAGGATTAGTTATGTTACTATACTTTCGAGGGCCTGAGTGTACTGGAAATACTTGATTAGAAGCTAGAAAGTCCTATTCATAAAGACTACCGTTTCCAGTGGAATTTCTAATTGATTTACTGTTTTTATGCAATTTGTTCACTGTGTTTCCTTCTCTTGTAAGCAGTTATTTTTAACTTGGATTTTTCTTATTCTTGGTTTCTGTGACTTCAAATATGTTTCTAAATACAGTCAACATAATTGGCCTTCTTATTCAGAAGCCAAGTAAAATCCGTGAACATGGTGTTTCTGCTTGCAGTAAACAGGATGGGTCGGAGGTGATGTCTACTGCAACGCTAGTGAAGCCAAAGTAGGTACACATGGGATGAGCTTATGACAATATTATGATAGCAATTTATTTTCTTAGTTATCTGAAATTTCAGTTTTCAGTGGGGAAGGACAATTTCAACATGTTTAAGAGAAAAATGCCCAAAAGGTAGCTGTGGCTAATAGAGGATGTATAGCCAGAATTCATGTTATGCTGCTGTAGTAGCAATGAAAAGATTTCAAGCCAGCGTTTGAGAGTCATGTCAAATACCAGCTCCATTAAAAAAAATCATTTCTCACTGAGAGTAGGTACTGTATGGCCAGACTGAGAATGTAGGGCTCTATTCAGGCGAGGGATGTTATAGGCTGCCTAGTGCATGTCAACACCTGTGTCCCTAAGACAGGATCCTCAGATGCTAGGCATGGTGAGCATGGGCCACCTAACATGGCTTACAGGAAAATGGTGTTGGCCACATGCTTCCTTTCCTTTATGACCTGAGGTTAGGCTGAAGATCCAACTGAAAACCGGAGCAGTCCTTTCTTAGAATAATAAACAAGGAGAAAATGGCGAGGTTTTTCTTCCCTACTAGTACCCAGTCAGGTTCAAATCCCACCTTCTTTTGACTTGGAATAGGAATGTCAACCTAGTTCACCATTCTTCTGTTGAAGGATCCTAATAATTCAAGTAAATTGCAGAGCACCTGGGGTCAGGACAGTCACTTTTTTGCTTCTATGAGGGCTGTTGAGCTCTGCATACCTCATACCCTCATCAAGATGAAATGCTTTTCAACCTTGTATATCCAGTCTAGGCTTAAAATTTGGGTATTATATCTTGCTTCTTCTCAGTGTTCTCAGTTTAAAGCGCCTCACTGGGATTGGGAATTGTTCTTGTCTGAACAATTCAGCTGTGAAGTTATTATTATTCTTCTAGTTCACCAGGAAGTATTAGAGGTTTGTAGGTTAATGAGCTCTTACAGTTATCTACTGTTTAACTGAATGAGCTACAATGTGTATCGCTTAAGAAGTTGTTGTCAGAGAATTAGGATGTGCTTTTACATCAAGGGTACACAGAGTGTCATGGTCATGTCATATTTAATGTGGTAATAAATGTACAACAGTTTATTGAATTCTCATACTAACAAACACAGGTGGAAGGTGTGTGCTTTGTTTACTACCCTTTACCAAGTACTTCTTAAACGATCAATATTTAATATGCTGTAATTACATTATATATTTAAATTGAACGGTTCTTTGGAGAAAATTGAAGTGACAGTAAAACTCTGGCTTTGGTCTGACGGGGTGCAACAATCATGGTAATGGTGAGGAAGATCTTGGGCAGAGCAGCTGTGACATCTCCCCAGCTCTCACCTGCAAGCCTCTACCTGTGGCCTCCTTGGAAACAGGAGACAGTCACCATCCAGAGGTGGCAGGTTAACCCCAATCCTGCTGAAGCTGGTAGGTGTTATTCCACTTAACCTTTGGGTGGCTCTGAGGCCTAGGATAAAAAAGCTCTACAGAAAAATGAGTGAGTGACTTCAACTCTATTCTTTCTTCTTTTAATTTCACATCATTGCTTTGCTCACTGACTGCCTAGTTCAGTCCCAGAAAAAAGTCCTGAGGACCCTTCTCACCATCTTGCATTGCTTCAAGGAGAGAGCTGATTATTTGCAGCAAAGTGCCTACTCACTTTTCAAAAGCATACTCAGGCTTTTCAGTAACCAACACTGATGGTCAGGCAAAACAGGGACTTGCAGAAGAACATGCAGGCCACAGTGCACAGCACCACATATGGAATATTACTTAAACTACTCACATGACCACAAGAATACCTTGAACCTTGCTGTTTTGATTTGTTACAGACCTAATACAGCCAGGAAACAGAAATAATGCCATATGATGTGGGTAAATAACTGACCACAGCACAGCTGAAAAGATCAGTTCTGCAGCTGAATGCATTAACTGAAATCTCACAGTATTATCAAAAACAAACAGGAAAGAAAACAAAGCCAGAAACTCAGTTAAACTGAAATTAGCTGTTGGAATTTAGAAGAAAATAAGTGATTTTTTTCAACTATTTATTCATCGCTAGTCACAAGTTATTTCACAACTTCAGTGATAAAAGTGGCACCCAAATCATGGTATTTAAACTAGTCGCAGGACACAGATGACTCAGCTGCAGTCCAAAGAGCTTCTCATTTCTGTTAAGCTGAAGCCAATAGCATTTGCTCAGTTTTTCTTACGTGAGAAATGTTGAGATACACCAAACTGTCTTACTGTGGACAATTCTCTGAAAGTCAACTCAGTTCTCAGCAACAGTAAGATGAGAAATATTGTTGTTAAGACAGTAATCAGGAGTAAAATAGAAAATTTTACTGAGACACACTTTAACGTGGACACTCCTCTTGGCCCCATCTCAGAGGTATGTCAAATATGAGTGCAGGAAGGATACATGGAGCACACTATGGAGGTGCATCCATAGAGAGACTATATAAACTATAATTTGAGGAAGTGGCAGAGGGAAAGGTGTAATTGAAAGGTGGTGTGCAGTTAAAGCAGGAAGGAGTGACTGGAAGAGGAACTTGCCACCGTGTGGGAGCTGGGGGGTAGCCTCCAAGGCAGTCAGGCATGGGTGTGGGATATGTCAGAACAAGGACTTTTTCCCCATGGCAGTTTTCCCACGTTTTTCTAAGCTGTGGAAGTTTCTGCCATCAGATATTATGGAAGCCAAAGTCTAAATAGAAAAAAAGGGCCATTAGGGACTATGAAACACAGCAGAGAAAACACAGCCTCCAACTCAGGACCTCCCTAAAGCTCTGATGGCCAGAGCTGCAGAGGAGGAGGAAGATGCAAGGAGACATATCCTTGCGTGTTCACTATATTTCTTGCTTATTTTCCATAGGTGTCCACTACTTACTATTGCTAAAAACAAAAAAGGACACCAGCTCTCATCCACTATTGACTATCCTTTAGTTCTTAGGAAAGGCTGTAGGAGAAAAAAGCTTTTGCTCTGAGATGCCTTACTATACCTCAAGACAGCAAAGCTTAGTGCTAGACCCTGGTCATCCAGACACTTGCAGAAAAGTGACTTCACACATGTAAGTAGGCCCATTAAAAGCCATGGGACTACTCAAGTGCATAAAATTAGGCATGTACAGAAAAGCTTCCAGGTGCAGGGATTTAAAATGCACTCTCTGTGGTCCCAGCTCTGCAAAGCATGTGCTTAAGCCCCCCCAATGAAGAACTTTGGTGTGTTTGGCTGAGCAGGCACAGACTTGTAGCAGAGATAAACTGGTGATTTTTACAAACATGTAGAGCACAAAGCATAAAATCACTGAATACTTGTTTAAACTCTGATTAAAGAAATCAGTAACAATATGGTGCGCAGCTTGCACACTGCAGTTGCAAGTTTATGAACTCCACAAACACGATGAGAGAAGAGTCAAAATTGCTCTATTAAAACCATTTATTTCTGATCTTTCCTTTCGCCAGACTCACTAATTGGACAGAAATTACGTTATTTGTGGGCATCAATTTATCATAGTCCTGATTGTATGCAGCTATGGTTTTACTTCTTAAAATCTCTTTCAGAGCAATAGGATTAGGTGAGACTGTCATTAGAGTATTCTGATAAATAACAAGAAAAACCTTAAAACTCAGTGACTGCTGAACAGAGACACTTTAAACAGAATGTAGTGTTTAGCCCCAGGCCTTGGCAGCAATTGAAACAAAATGTTTTGAAACAAAGCAAATTGGCATTTTGCTGGCTTTTAATGTACTGTCTTTCCAAGCAAGACACCTGGTTCAACTACACAAAACATCTATTCAGAATTATAGTCTGAGCTTTTGTTATGCAAAAGGTAAATGAGGGCAACATGAACTCTGTGAGAGAGTCAGATTTGGGTTTTTTTTTTTTTCTTTTTCCCTAGGGTAATCTGTCAAGAATATACTGGTTACTGACAGGAAACCAGGAGCCTTTTGAGGATGTGTTGGTTTCTTTTTCGGCTGGTGGGGGGAGACGGTCCAGTGGAAAAAAGTTATAAAATGCAGTAAAATACACTAGCTACATGAACAGAAAGAAATGTCCCCACATTTGAATGTCAGGGTTTATAAAAATAGCACATGTGTGTGTGCACATGTGCACCTATGCAGGGACATACAAATATATATAGGAATGGGGGATTGGGTATGTAAGGGGCTACAAAGGTGTATGTCACAGGATTGCTCATGTGCTACCTTAGGTTTAATGATTTCAAAGGAATTTTATGATACCCCTGCCAATGGTGAGGGAGTCATTTGTGTGTTTTCTTGCACGCCTGCTGTCTTGGGATTTTAATATATTCAGGCTATTCAAATCTGATCAATTATCGAATTTACTAACCATATGGTTAATAAATAATTAACTACATGGGCCAAAGTCCAGACTAATAGAGACTGCTACCCAAGCTTTAGTATTTAAACTTATGGGTGGCTATAGGATCAATAAAATCCTTGCCTGCTCATTCAGAACACTTCTTTCATCTCGGATTTCATTTGACTGGCAAAGTATATCATATTTCATTACTAAGTGCCGGTCACGCTGATCAGAAGCCCAAAGAGCTTGACCAGTTTGCCCACTCACTCCTCAGGCTCCTCAAGCTTTCACACAACAGCAAAGTTTATCGCATAAAGCAGTGTGGTCTGCCAGATAAAGTACCAACTTTACAACAAAAAAAAACCCTCCGTATTCTCATCAAGCTTCACACCTCCGAATAAAGTGCACAAAAAGCCCTGCATAGCTCACACTCCTTGTTCAGGCTTTTGGAGAGAGGCAACAGTTGGATCCGTATGCTCTGTTTAACTGCAGTGAGCTGATCAACACTACACACCGAGTTCCTTTTGAAGCTCACAGGCAGAGCATCTCATTGACCAAGAGCTAGAATAGAGTTGCTTGGGAATGTTTGAACAAAAAGTATTTTGTCAGAGCTGCAGAATGAAATCTTCCCAAGAAAGACCTGCCTTTCACTCCTTTCTCTCCCTGAAAAAGCTATTAAAAAAGTAGGAATCATCTGAATGTTTCCCTTTGTTCTTTCAAAGGGGAGGGGAGTTTGTCTTTAAAAGCATTTTTCATTTTGTAGTACAAATAAGCAATGTTTTTATAAAGTTGAAATAAAAATTAAAAAATATTTGAAAGTCATTAAATGAATCCTGGTTTTGTTTGGTTTGTTGTTGTTGGGCGGTTTGGTTTTTTTGCATTTCAGAAAGATACTTGGTATTTTAACTATTTGTCCTGACATCGATGGTTTCATTTTGTTTTGATTCAAGATAGTAAGATATTCAAAATCTTGAAAATTTACCGTACGATAGACAAAAATGTATCCTACCCCTCTCTACCAGAAATCGCAACACAAAAAGATAATCCTGACTTTCTGCCTGAACATTGTTTGGGGATGGCGAGCACGAAGAAGGTAAACACTGCTGTCAGTGAATGGTTCAGGAAAATCAGATCTGTGCTGGAGCATATGGGAGGCAGATAAACCATGCTGCGGAATGATGGGTCATGTGGGTTCTGTGAGACGATTCCCTGGTATAAAAAAAGTTTGACTGTAGTAGTGTATGGCACTTTGCTACACCCTTCAGATAGTTATTTTTTGAGGCAGAAAAAAACAATTTCATTTGGTGGTGGCTGCCTCTAATATTATTTAACTACAATCATGACAGTATTGCAAAGTGCTCCCATGGCTAGGTAGGATTGCTGCATTTCTGCTTAGGTGGGAGAAAGGTATTGGAGTAGAATGGGTAGCCCAGGTATCAAAACAGGGACTCCAGCCTCAGCCTTCCCTGCCTCAGTTCCTGCCTGCCCTGGCATTTATCCTCTCACCACTCTCTTCCCAGAGCTGCTCCAGCCCCATGCCTGCCTAAGGCTTCCCAAGCATCCTTTTGCTTCTATTGCATTTACCTCCAATCTTCCACATGAGAAGCCCCTAAACTGTCCCATCAGATCCTCCAGCCCTATGCAACTTCCCTGATTCAGAGCCACCAAAGCCTCCCTTCCCTCCAGCACCTCCATCCCAACCCCCAAACTCCTACCCCTTTCTCTCAGCCTGTTTCCTTTTCATCGCTCCCCGACTCTCTTTCCTCAGCTCCCCATGCCCACTTTCTGCACAGGAACCCATCTCCCTGGCTCCAAACTTTGCCCATCCCTGAAGTCTCTCCTGTCTCCCATCTGCTTTCAAATGCAGCAGATGATTAAAATTAGTATAATTAATCCCATTCTCCCTGTGCTAACGGAGACAAGTGCAGGCACTAAATCATGCCCCTGCCCCTTGATGTAGTGCTCACTTTTGGCCCCCAGCCTACACTCATTTCCACTGGAGGGTTTTTCTCTTTTTGGCCCCTTTCCTCTTCCCAGGGTCCCACCAGAGACCCTTGGGACTTCTGGCATGTGCAAAGTTTGGCTCCATCCTATAGGCCACAAACTGCCCCAAGGGCTGCCTTGCTGGCCAAACCTGCCTTCTCTCTTCCTCATGGAGCTGCCTGGGCTCCTGGCAGAGATTTCCAAAATCTAGACAGGAGCTGCATCTTAAACTCCACCTAGATCGAGCCTAGAGGGAAAGAAAAAGCAGACATGTCTGGGAAAAATGAGCTTTATGGTAATTCTGCAGCAGGCAACCAGACTTTTAGGATGGGAGCCAATTTTCTAGAGGCTTGAAAGGGGACCTGGAGCCCAATATCCATGGGCAACAGCAAGTGTGAACATAGCAAGAAGAGGATGAGACTAGTTCTAATCTGCCTGGTCAGATTAGAACTAGTCTCACACCAGATGGATGCTCTCCAGAGCAGCAAATTATAACATATTCTTCACCCTGACTTGTGACCTACAGCTGGCAGTGGCCATAACCATAACATGGTGAGGGGCTCCTTAGGGAATGTGTGGAAAGGCAACACTTCTCCTGAGCACCTCTATGGCAGGGGTGGCTGGCTGGTGTAGGCAGCATCAGTGACTATGGGACCGTGTCCCATGGGAGTCTTCTGTCTCGGTTTTGGTGATGTATCAGCTTCAGCACTGTGTGGGAATCAGATCCAGACATTCCAACTTGGGCATTTCGCAAACCTGACAAGAATACCATGAGGGCATATGTGCAGAAGACAGGAGAAAATGAAACGAAATAAAGAGGGGAGACTCAAATGTTACAAACACTAACAAGCAGAAATTAGAAATACTGCTACACTCACCCGAATCTGAGCAAATGTGCACAGAGCCATGAAATGAGGCTGTCACTGTGTAAGGAAGGTCCCGTAATGGCCAAAGAAGGGGAGAGCCACTGACCACGGAGCCCTCTTCTCAGGTGTCTGGCAAGGCCATGTCCCTGTTGGGAGGGATGAGAATGGGCTGCCTTGCATGACTCTGCCAAACCACCTCAGACCTTTTGGCTCAGTTTATTGTTTGGTAAAACGAAGGTGATAATATCTGCCTCACAGGGGAGTTGTGAGGCTTATTAACATTTTGTCTAGTGCTTTGAGATCCACCGAGTGAAAGTCCTTTATGACTATTTTATTGTTATTGTACAGAGATCAAAGTAAGAGCTCTAATCTAATGCCATCCCTTTTATGTTTATGCCACCCACTTGTATCCAGAAGTCAGCCCAACTGCAAAGTCTCTCTTCAGCCTCTTGGTCTTTAAAAGCTGCGAGTGTTTGTTTGTCAGTGAGGTTGTCCAGGGTAACTGGCTGCTACTCAGTCATAGTCTGAACCTTGTAAAAGAATGAGGGCAGACACGAAATTGCATCATTATTTAACAGGGGTGGAAGTAAACCACTGAGCTCAGTATTTTCTCTGGTTATGTGCTATGTTAAGTAGATAGGTGTGGCAGGCCAAAAATGTGCAGTACCAAAGCAGTGCTCTATTTGAAATAGTTTTAAATGTACTGGTGTTCAACCTTTGGTCCTTTTATCATGCATGGGTGGTGTTCTTATAAGTACATATATATATATAGTATACATCTGTGTTTTTAAGCCGCAGAAGTCTGTAAATCTTAGAACAGAAAACAGCATATGGGTAATTCATGGATTTTCCTTACCTTTGAAGGAGCTAGTGTCAGAGTGTGATCTAATCCTACAAGATATCTTTTTTTTCCTGTAAGGGAAAGCTGCTACTGGGAATCTCAATTTATTAAGTGTATGCACTTGCTTGTTCTTGGACATCAATTTTACAAAGTGTCTTAATGTGTGAACTGTACACAAAGGGTTCAAGACATTGAAGAGTGACAGTAAGTGCTCTGTTGACAGGAGTCTGTGTGGTCCAATTATTGTGAGGTGGAAAAAAAAAGCTAAATCAAAAGAGAAAAAAAAAATGTATGCAACTTCATGCCCAAACCTGAGCAAAAAGGAGGAAAAACATGAGCTCTGCAGAAGAAGTCATACTCCTATTCTTGGAAGAAGACCAAACCCCATGGCAGATATGTTTATTTTAATACTTTTATTGTGTTATATATTACTCTAAAACCTGTTCATTTGAAGTTCAGTACCAGAGGGTACAGGTCCTGCAAGCAACCTAATTTTCCACTTGTGCAGTGATTCACACCTGCCTGGGTATGTAATGTAGTGCTGCCTGGGTAATGGAGTTTTCTGTTTAGTGACTGAACTGAAAAGGGGGAACAAAAACGATTTAAGAAAAAAAGTTGTCCCACAGTGGAAATATCTCAATTCTTGGCAAATCAAAGAGCAGCGTGTTTTATTTTGGATCGCTCTCAAAAGATTCTTTGGAACCAAAACTAAATGTTTAGGGTGGAGGGGATGTCTTGTTTCAGGTTGCTTGCACTTTGTAGTAAGAAACAAAGGAAAACCAAAATGTTAAAACAACAACAGAATGATCTTCTTTAAACAAATAAGGATTTGAGATAAAAACTTGGGAGTTTCACTTCAGAAGTGCTGAAACAATGCTTTTTTATGCTCTGGAAATGTCTCTCTCGCTGTTTTTTACCTCACCTAAAACTGATCACTGAATTCAGATCAAATTTGTGAAGTTTCTGACTGCCCAAGCCTGTGGTTTTGACTTATTTTGATTTGGCAAAGCAATTAAGAGCATGTGTTTAAGTACTTTTTATAAGTAAAGAACTCAGATAACTCCCAACCGTGGGATTTATCATTGAGCAATTCCACGGCCTCATCTGTCAGCAAACCAAGGCCCTGCTTCATGAAAAAATGAAAATATGTGTATCTCCTGGTGGCAATAAATGAAATTCTGAAGAATGCAGGCATGTCCTGTGAAAACACACAAGCAACCAAACCCCACATTTTCCATTAAAACAGTAAGGGGTACAATTTTGTTAAGATTCTTTGGGCAGTTCAGATAAAAAGGTGAGCAGCAGATGAACATCTGTGACAACAGACGCACTCCCAAGAGGCACCAGCACAAAGGCAGGTGTGAAATGGGATGTAATTGCAGAGAGGGATTTTGCAGTATGGGGTTTTACATTACTTTCAGTGCCCCTGTCAGCATAGTACAGTATGTATAGATATGTATGTATACTTATCTATGTATATATTGATATATCTATATATCAATATATACATAGATATATGTATATATATGTATAGATATATATACACACATGTATCTATGTGTATATGTAGATATCTATGTATAGTTGTTTATACATACAGGTAAATATATCTACATATACAACTATTCAAGTGTCAGTACCCCTTTTTAACCATTCAAAATGTCCTTCTACTTCAAGAAGACCCAAACCTACATCACAGTCAGCTCTAAGCCCTTGAACTTAAAGGATTCCTGCGGGTACATTTTTGGACTAGCATTCAGACCTTTCACTAATAACCTTAGCAACTCATAGCCTTTATTTGCGTTTCTACCATCAGATTTTCCAAAGTTCTCAATGTTTGTCTACCTCTCCCCTCCCAGCAAGGCCTTCCCCTGACTTCAAAGGCACGAGAGACAGGCCAACACAAATTGCCCTCCCAAATCCCACTCTCATTTATTTGGCTGCTCTCCCCACCCCATCCGAGCATCGCATGTTACCCTGAGCAGCGGCACATGCCAGCTGCAGGTAGCACAGTCCTGACTTGTACAGTAAATGAGGAAAAACATGCACTGATGCCCTAATGTGTGTACAACATTTCAGCAAGTTGTTGGTTAGAATGACAGTAATTCTTGAAGATGATTGTGGGATTACCTCACAGAAACAACTCCCCTCCAGTGTGGGTGGCACTGCTGCATTGTAGGTGAGAAATTATCTTTTTTTGGCTCTTCCCAAAGTATGGAATCTAACAGATTTGTCAGCAGGCAGTGTCCTGGGACTGCATTATCTGTAACAGTAATGCAAACTCATTTTTACTGCAGTTCAGCAATGTGGCTTGATTCTTTTTTTCCCCAGGGTGGCCTTTTCATGTGCTAAAAATGCTTCATCATGGTAAAACACAAAGCGGGACCTTCCTTACAATCCCACCCCCTCTCCTGGGGTGTTTGCCTCATCCAACTCTTTGGAGGTTGGTGTGACTCATGTAGGATATATCAACATACTTCATCTCTCCCCCCTTCCTCCCTTTCATTCTCAGTGCTTGAAGAGAAAGAAAAATGTTTATGAAATAGTGCAGGGTGACAGCAGGGTGAAAGAGAGCTTGTGGAAAGCTGACGCTGCCCTGTCTTTTCCTATCCCAGGGGCAGGGATGAATGCCCAGCATTAACACATCCTCCAACCCAGGACCAAAGCATTGCCCAAGACAGTAGCCAATATCCACCAAAACCTACCTGCAAAACGAGCAGGCGCCAGCCTGGGAACATTCGGCCTGAGCTATGCCCATGCTCCTGTTCTCTGAAGTCCCTGCTGCGGTGGTCTCCTGCAGTTTGTGCTCCCAGACTGACAGCCAGCCCTGCTACAGCAGACGTGAAAAGCCAGCAGTGTCTTCCTTATTAAGGCATTTTATCCTGTGTCTGCTTGCTGCCGCATGCCCGGAGTAACTTTTGTGAGAAGAGACTTTGTGAGCGAGTAGGAGAGACATGAAGGAACCTGTGTCTTATCCAAATACGCGTCCCTAATGATAGAGACATAACTATGGAGACACTCTCCCTCACCTCCTTCTCTCTTTGCAGATCTTCTTTACTTCTGATGAGAAAAAAATATCCATGATGCAAGAGCTTTATGGAAAATCAGCCCTGATTGGCAAACAAAATCCCGTCTGCACTCCTATTCAGTGGCAATCTGTCCCTGGGCTTATGCTGTCCTGCAGCTACCAGCTGCACTCCTCTTCCTCCAAACAGCCTAGTGTATATACGAGCAGGATCTCAGGTAGCTTTGACCCAGTTTTAAGATTTGCAGAATCTTTGCATCTTCTGAATGTAATTTTACAGAAAAACTTAATTTAGGTTCTGAAGAAATAACCTCTTGATGTTATGAATTTGATATACCCAGTGCTATTGAGAAAGGTTTGTCTTCATGCATTCTGTGACTACATTGCAGCATGGGTCTCTGCAGTCCCTTCCCTTCACTTGCCAGTAACTGATAGAAGTCCCCCATGTACCTTCTGTTGTTTTGCTCTTCCCACCACTCCAAGCTGATAAAATCTACTCACTTGGAGATCAGGCTGTCCAAGGGAAGGTCTCTGCATTAAACACTGTGTGTCTTTGTACCTCTGAAACTCTGTCCACTACAGCAGTGATTTTCTTCATGATGCACAAATTACTTCACAAAAAGAAAATAACAAAACCAAAAAAAAACCAGTGCTGATTTTCTTTCCTTCACTCCACCAGGCTCAGCTGATTTGTGCTTTCCTCCCCTTGCCAGGGGGCAGATAACCAGTATACCACTGCACTCTGGCTCTCCAGGTTGCACCTTACACCGCTGGTGTGGCTCAGCAGTATCACTGGAATTATGCTGTCCCTGTAACTGGCCTGATTTGGTGATTCTCCAAGGCCCAGTACACACGAGTTAATTTTGAAAGGCCAGATTCTCAACAGAGGGAAATAAAAGTAAATTTGCAGTTGTTGATCACAGCTAAACTAGCCCTATTAATTAGTTGAAGATCACACCATGTATTTATTGGAATTGTCAGCTGCTCACATTGAGAGGCAGTGAAGACTCCCGGCCAGCATCTTCTGTGGAGGTGCTCTGGATTTGGGCTACTGGTGGGTTGCAGGACCTCAGATCTGTTCTGACTGAACCAAAAGGAGCATTCACAAAGTAGATATAGGAAAAAGTGGGGATTTTTGCCTTGTACAGTTAGACATGTTATCACTCTATTTTCCATTAACTTGCACTAGTATAAGCTAGATTTACATTAGTTGAAATACATGTGAGAAGAATGTGGAATTATAATTCTACACCAAATTAAGTATGGGTAAATTGTAATAATAAATATATAACAAGAGGGACTCTTCATCAAGGACTGTAGTGGTAGGACAAGATGTAATGGGTTTAAACTTAAAGAGGGAAGATTTAGGTTAGATATAAGGAAGAAGTTCTTCACTGTGAGGATGGTGAGGCACTGGCATAGGTTGCCAAAAGAAGCTGTGGCTGTCCTGTCTCTGGAAGTGTTCAAAGCCAGGTTGGATGGGGCTTTGAGCAACCTGGTCTAGTGAGAGGTGTCCTTGCCTATGGCAGCGGGGTGGAATTACATGACCTTAAGGTCCCTTCCAACCCAAACCATTCTATGATGATTCTATGATTCTATGATTCTATGATAATAGAGAAGAAAATAGAACTGAAACTTGAGATTTAGTCACAGCCCCATAACTTTCCTCACCCTAGTTTACTCCACTCAACTTTACAATAATGGAAGAGCTGAAATGCAAAGATCAGAGTTAAATCCTGACTTTGCAATAACTGGTGTCGTGTCGTCCCCCCCCAATTCCTTCCTGCATTGCTCTCTCTGTCATTCTCCAAGCAATGCTGATATTTTGCAGTGCCACTGATTACATGGCCCATTTATCATCTTTACATTTCAGCATGCTCATTTTTCTTAATTTAACGAATGAATGAAGTAGCCTTAAATCACAAAATGGAAACGAGGGAAAATGCTTAACTGGGTCTAAGAAAACTGCTGGCTATACTCCTCCCTGGGAAAGCAAAATAAATTCCTTTATTTTCAGCCTCAAGTTTATCACATACTTTCTCAGACTGAGAAAACCTCCCTTACTAGGTTTACAGTTTCCACATTATGCAGCACTTTGCTCTGACTCATCTGTACAAATCAGTCATTTTTTGATTGAGGTCCCATTTTTGCAGATTAAGTTCCAGGGAAGAAACATCTGAGTTCTAGAAATAGTCATCCCAGACTTCTAATCAATTAATCCCCACTGATGGTCAGCTAGAGTCAGTGCTCCTGCCTGCAGGAGACGTGTTTAGCACATTCACACTTTGAGTTTCTCGGCATAAAGTCTTCTCTCCATTCCCACCAAGCCCTGCATTGGTGTATTTCCCCAGAGTTGTGTAAAGACCCACCACTGTCTGCCTTGCACCCACCTCCTGTCAAACCCACCTGGGGGCTCCTAGTTCCTGTATGCTCAACATCATTGATCTCTGCTACACTAAAAGATCCTAAACTAACCACTCATTCTTGACACACAATCTGTTTGCTTGCCTTCAATGTATCTTTTCATGTCTCTTTCTCGTATGGCCTTTTTCAAAGAGGCATATGGCCTTTTTGAAAGGGGCATCAGAACTGGCTGCACACAGTATTCAAGACAAGGACACAGCAAGGTTTTTTACTGGGTAGTAGTGACAGTGGTTTGGTTTTTCCTTTCCCTGGGGGCAGAGCTGATATATCTGCAGTATTGTAGCCCCAGGACTCCATTCCTGGATGTTCACAGGTGACTCAGAGCCCAGTGCTGCATACTTAAAGTTATGATCTTTTTTTACCCAGGATGACCTCATTTTACAGCATTGACATTCATCTGCCATTCTTATCTTCGGTTTAATTTCCTTCTGCAAAGTATGAATGAGTTTCTATGTCTTAGGGTGCAACAGTGTTCACCATGATGCTCATAAACGACTTTAGATATGGGTTGGTAGCAATGAATTCGTAGTATTATAATTAATCCCTTCTATTGCCTAACATCAAATGCAAAGAAGTATACTACTTTCAAAGCCAGAATTTAAAAGAAACCTTGCCAATGACCATTGGAGAACTGTGGAAGAAAAGCAAATAATTAAAAGCAATCAATGCCATCCCAGTGCTCTGCCTGTGAGCAAAGCAAATTACCCACAGCACACCATTTTCCTCTGCTTTGAAAATGTGTGCACAGGGAAAAAAATCACTCTAGAATTCTCAGGTTCATTAGACCATGTTAAGAAAAGGGTATAATTGCTTTAATGCTTTTTAAATATATTTTTTTGCATCTTTCTGTTTTCGTGTGATTTTTTTTTAATTTATATTTTAAAATCATATTTCAGATTATCCAAGAAAATGGAAAATAATACATTTTCAATTGCAAGTGACAGTTTTTTCCTCTATAGAAAATTGCTATTAGTTGCATCAGAGCTACATGTTAAAATATTCTCAGCCTACTCAAAAGAGGTATCATGGAATGAAGGTGTAGAAGAATTGAAAGCAATTTAGGGCAGTGATGAGCAAAAATAGGCCAAAGTCATTGCTCACAAATTGTATGTGTGATGATGGATGGGACAAAGATCAAGGCTAGGAGTTTTTCAAAGCAAAATATCAGAGATTCCTCAGCAGAAGGACAAAGTTCAGTGAGTGAGGAAATTGGAGCTCCCACTCGCTAAGGGAAATTGAGAAGATGCATCAAAATAATCAACTGCAAAAGTATTTAATGGTCTACCCTTTACTTGGAGATAAATGAAGGATATTATCTTTTTCTCCAAAAGATGTATGTGTGACCAAGAAACTGGTTCCAGTGCTATTATTACAAAATGAAAGATAAATAGCAGTTAAGAGAGATGAACTTGCCACTTACAAATATCAAGACTTTCAAAGCCTGCAAATATATTTTCCTTGAAAAAGAAGAAAAACTGAGCAGAACATGTCACTTCAAACCAAACAAGTAAACCTGCTTTTGAAACCTTACTTTGCTGGGTTCAGCCCTGCTCCTAAAGCACAGTGAGCAGGATGGGGAGCCATGCCAGGCACACACCAAACTCAGGTTTTTACTCTCTTGTTGCTATCACTACATGCCCTTGTAAAAAGTCCTTCTCCACTTTCTTGTAGGCCACCTTTAGGTACTGGAAGGCTGATATACGGTATCCCTCCATGTACCTTTGGGTTACTTGGATGTTTTCAAGCCTGATCTGCTCCTATAGTAGATGATTCTTCATTCTTCCAGTCCCTGCCTTTGCCTCCTGCAACTTGGTCAGTGTGGCTGGAGCATTTACCAGTGAAGACCAAGCCAAAAAGAGTTGTTGCGTACCTCAGCCTTCTCCATATCTCAGGTAACCAGATCTCCTGCTTCCTTCTGGAGAGGGCCCACTTTTTCCTTAGTCTTTCTTTTATCACTGACATACCTGCAGAAGCTTTCCTTGTTGCCCTTGACAGATTAAAGCTTTCCTAACCTGATCTTTGTCTGGCTCCTTGATAAATTCTGTCTATTTCTCCCAGGATACCTGTCCTTGCTTCCAACCTGGATTCCATTTTGTCTCAGTGGGAAAAGCAGAGCAGCACCATAGACACAACATGAGAACCAGAGCTGGGGGACAGCACTGCACAGCAAGGGGAGTACTGGCTGGTAGTAAAGGCTGGTGTGATAGGAGAGGAACATCAAGAAAACCCCAAAATACAACTGTGTGCTGAAGGTGGCTGGAGGGGAAAAGGCTTGAGACAGAAGAGGAGGAGATGTGTCCGCAAGTGCTCCTGCCTGGACCTATGCGCATGATACATGTTTATTAAAGCCTTGGCAGCATTTCTGGATGAAGACACCAAGTCTGCCTCTCTTTTCTCATGTCCAAATTCAGTTTTCTTAGCTGAGTTTGGTTGGCTGTTTTGTGGTTTTCTTTTTTTGATTGGGGCACTGAATCTCCAAGGGGTGCTAATTTACAGTCACTGCTGAAAATCTTGAAGGGAGAACAAAAGCATCCTAACTCATCCCAGGACTGATGGGCAATGGCCAGAGAAGCATCACTTGGTCACAAGGAGGGAGGCAAAGCCAATGGGCTGGCTGTGGGCAACCGCAGGAGGATGGAAACAGTGGTTTGAGCAAGCAAGTAATGGCATGTGCAACAAAGGATGATTAAACGTGGCTGAACCAAACAGGGCCAGATTCCTGCCTCTCTTTGCTATAGTCAGCAAAGCTGAGCGGGGTTTACAGCAGAGCCAAGTGGGGCTGAGAAATCAAGTTCGGTGCCGTCCAGTTTTAACCACCCCGAGAGCCTGCAGCGCGCACATGAAGTTGAACAGCATTTACCGTAACTCATGTTTTCTGATCTCTGAACTTGGCCGCCCCCACAGGAAACAGCTTGGAGCAGGTGGTCAGTAGAGCCTGTGGATCACGGCTGGCTCCACACGGGGTACTTGTGGGTTACTGACTCACTGCCGAGTTATGAGCCCAAACAAAAGGCTTTCAGATAGACCCAAAATCGAGGAATTGGAGAAGACAAGGTGAAGGAAATGGTGATCACAGCCTGTATCCTGAATGCAAACAAGGGATAAGGAATTGGTAAAGAGCAAACTAAACCAAGGGGCTGTTGTGCTGGGGTTTGGTCCTCCTACTTGCCAGAACACCTGAAGGAGAAATCATGGGAGTGTGACAAGGAATGGCAGGTGAGGGAAAAGCTGTTTTCGATGTGTCATGCTGCTTCTAGGCTGCTAGTAAAACCCCCAAACTTGTGTTTTAGAGGATATTTGAACCATTCCATTGGGCTGAAACTGTTTGCTTGAACATATTAAGACCACTGAAATTCTTACCAAATAATTGTTCCTATTGTAAGGTTTTGTGAATACTGCCAGAAATTATTCCAAATGGCGGTATTAATTATTTTTTTTCTGTCACTTTTTGGAGCTAAAGAGCTCACAACTGTGGCAGAAAATCCTACCAAACTGGAGAAAGTTTACTGTTCATTTATCAGCCATGTCACGTGCTGAATTTTTATGTGAGTATTGCTTTCAAGGTACTTAATAGCCTTGGGTGACATGGTTTAGTGTGAGGTGTCCCTGCCCCTGGCAGGGGGTGTTGGAACTAGATGATCTTGAGGTCCTTTCCAACCCTAACTATTCTATGATTCTATGAAAATAGATGTTTCCATTTCAGACACTGTTAAAAACCTAAGACATGAGGGTAAAGGAGAAGAAGTCAGCTTTAGAAGACACCACATCTTTAACCCCTTGTGCACTCTGGTCTTTCTGTGAATGCTGTGCTGCGAGTGATTACAGGCACTTCACTGTTCAGTGACAAAAATGGTTCCACCCAGTGAACTGAACATTTCATATTCCACTCCGTGTCTATAAAACCTACTGTATGATGGGATTTTGAGCAACCTGGTCTAGTTGAAGGTGCCCCTTCCCATGGCAGGGGGGTTGGAACTATTTGGTCTTTAAGGACCCTTCCAACCCAAATGATTCTGTGATTATATGATTCTATGGAAGAATTTGGTGGTTTATCAGACATCCGGCATGTCCTCTTAGGCACGTTCAAAACCCTCTGGATATCTGGAGAAACATCAAGCAGAAGGCTTTTGAGGAACAGAGGCAGAGGGGGAGGTGAACACAGCAACAGTATGCATTTATTCACTACTATTTCTCCCAGGCTGTGTAGTGAGGGCTGTCTCTTTAGGGGACGTTCTGTTTTCTTGTCTGACTGCAAGGTGTGCCATCATCCTAGAAGTCCCTCGCTGAAGGAGCCAAGGCAGCATGTTCAGCTCCAGCCCTTGAATGACGGTGACATTAATTTACTGTTTGCTCTATTAGAAGGTCTCCTTCCTCTCACCATCCCTCCTGCTGCTTTCTCAACAGCATTTGTTGTGTGGCCTTCCATTTATTTGGTGCATAAACCCCTGCACCAACAGTGCTTTTAATATTAATTGAAAAAGAGGAAAAAACAGCCCCGTTTCCTAAAAGGGGAGATTTCATTCAGAGAGCATATCTCATACCATGAGTTCGCATGCTGTAAACTAGGTCTGTCTAGATGACTCACAGCGGTTGCAGCAGACATACCTGTACAAACACACACCCTGAAGTATTATAAATTAGTCTAGCTGCCTAATACACTCACTGAGTGCCCAATACTTCTGGTAAAATATGTGCTGGCTTTGCTACATGGGAGGATGTTGTAAGGTCTGATCTAAAGCCAATTTAACTCAGCTTTAGATCTGGGTTTAGATGGTGAGAAATGCCCTAAAATAGCTCTCATTCAGCAGAAGACGTCAAAATGCAGCTATTTTCGTGCTTCAAGTGGAGGTTTAAACACCTGGCAATATCGGGGTCTATATGGTTAACTAATGATGCTGAGAGCGAGGTCCCTCCTTCTGAGATTCCCCAATTTTGTGTTATAATCTTGGGCCAGAGTACGTACCGTAAAACTCCACCAGTGTAGCAACACAGTTTGGAGGTGTGAGCATGCTTATACCAGTATATTGTGTGAACTGAGCTGTACCACCAAACCAATTGCATCTATAGTAGGAGCTGTTGCTCCCCTCTACTGTAAAGTTTCTGTGGCGGGTCAGGACCACAGAATAGTTTATTAAAACTAAAAATGTAGGAATCCAAGTACTCATCTGTACTGGGGAAACCTCTCTGCCCTGTGCTATGAGGTTGAAAGAAAAAATAGAGGTCTTTCCCTTTTGTAAAGAGTGGTATATTTCCAAATATTAGTATTATGTCATTCAGATTCCTTCAGCTGGGCAATGTGTTTCAAGTCACAAAGGCATAATAGCTCAGTTCTGTAGAAATCGCTTCTCTATTTGTGCATGCTACAACAGGAAAATTTCAAATGCTTTTTCTATAGTCCTCAATCTCAAATTGTAAAATAAAGTACCCATTCACATAGCGCTTTCCAAGAACATTTCATGTGACATGTCTTCAGGAGAATGCCCACTACTCAGAAGCCTGAGTGCATCAGGAATTCACCGGTCTTTTGTATCTTACCAGAAATTGAACTATTTGGGTTTTACATTATCTTAAAAACTATTGCTGTAGCTGTGCACTTTACTGCAAGTAGCTGGCAGAGCCAAGACATTGGGAACAGGAAGATTTCAGGGATATAGATTTCCACCCACACCAACACTATTTTTCAAGGCATCAAATTGATTCTGTTTACTTGCTTGTGTCGGTGAAAGTGCTTTAAGTCGGTGAAAACAGCTCTGTCCCTTAGGGAAGTGGGCTTGGTTGTGGCTTCAAGCAGCCAAAGCAGGCTACAGAGGTTTGAACGAGCTTTCAAGCAGTGAGCTTGCATGGTGGAACAGTTTTGCCACAACAATGTGAGGTCTGATGAGATACTTAACACTTCTGAAGTGCATTTCAGAGTGTCAGGGAGTTGTGCATTGCCTGCCAGAGCTAGCCCAGTGCTGGTACCCAGCTGAACGTTTTAATTGCCCAGGAGCTTCTCTTCATCCTTCTGTAGCAGCTACAATAAGGCTCCTCTTGCCTAATTTGGCCCTCTAACAGTGAGGGAGGTGTGTGTTTCTGTTTCTCAGCTTTGGCAGCAATTTTGTAGCCTCATTCCAGAGGTAGGCGCTTCCCTCCCTTTACTGTCCAGGGAGCAAAGGTAATTAGCTGGGGCTACAAGTCTTGCTTTATACGGCTGAAACTGGGTGAAATTAAACCTTTGCGTGAATCTTTAGACTGCAGTGCCCTAAGTGATTCCAGCACTGGACCCTTCAGCTTTTACTATATCTTTATTTCACAGCAATATCCAGATTAGAAACACATTGCAAGGATTGTTTGGGGCATATGTTACTGTCAGATCTGTTCTGTGAGTTTCTGAAATTTGGTATTCCCATGTTTGTAAGACAAGACAGCAATTTCTGCATTAAATTTTGGCTTTGATAGTTTGATGCTGTCTCTGAAGCAGATGGGTATTCAGCTCCATATGTCATCCAGAGCTTTGTTTTGAAAACATCCAAGGAAAGAAAAAAAAGGAAGAAGGAATTTCTGTCAGATTTTATCCTGGTTCATTGACCATCACTAAAAAGTGGACAGACATTTAACAGTGGGTATGAACGCAAACATTGGAGCAGTAGAACTTCCAAGTATACCAGGTGAGTCAAAAAATGCACTGAAACTTTCTGATTGAAAAAAAAAAAAAACAAAGATTTTGAAATTATAAAGACTTCTGGGCTGCTTATGTCAGCTTTGCCACCTTGCTTATATCAAAGAGGTATTTACAGGCTGCATGACTTTGACAAATTCTCTTGGAGATGACTTCATTATCATGTCCTCCCATTAAAAATACCTTAAAAATAACTTTCTAAAGGGCTTTACCTATATAAGAGTTTTCTAATTCTAGGTCAGGTGAGAGCCAAAATCTCTCCCGCAAATTTTCTGGGCATACAATTGCCATTCAGGATATTGCCACAGAAGGGAGGAATTATTTGTTCCACCCTTAGCCAGAAAGACACTATGGAGTCATATATTTGGTCCCCGCAGCTCCTGCTTTCTTATTCTTAGCACCCTTCTCTCCCTGGTTCACAGCTGCCGTACACAGCTGTAACTCCTACCCACCACAGGGACAGCTGCGCTCCTGGTGACTCAGCACCAGAAACACCACAATTCATGGTGTGATGGGCTCAGATGAGTCTTCCCCAGCTTTGCCTTTCCTGATTGTGGTCACTGGCTCCCTAGCTTCCCCAGCATCCATGCATTGGCAGTGAGGGAGAGCTGGAAACTTAAGCCCTGACAGATGTCTTGGGCTCAGCCCACCGTCTTGCCCATCAGCGCAGCATCATCTAACAGAGCTGTACCAGTCTTGTTGTGGAGCTGTGTTTGTGCCTGAACCCAACAGTGTTCAGACTTTAACGTAAGTCCACCAACTGTGCTTGTAAAGCAGTTGGGTATTAAAAGGAGGAAGGCGGCTGGAGCACCTTGACAGATAACCACCCTTCCACGTGGAGATCATTGCAGGGGAGAAACAGAGGCCTGTAAAAATTAGCTATTAACTCTGCAACTAAAAAAGTGCTCATATATCTATTTCAAACCAATGACTCTGGTCAGAGCATTGGGTGGTTTCATCACATTTCACTTTTTAAGACTAGTGAAGGATTTTGTACGTACCCACTGACATGCACATGAGTACACAAGCACATGCATTTCCTTTAATCCTTAATTCAGGCAAACTAAAGATTATGTTGTCGCATTAACGGCTAATGTGATGAAAAGATCAAGGTGTTTAATGAAGTGCAAAATTCACCCTACTTATGACAAGAAATGTTGCTCTCTCCAGGGAAAAATCCATACAGAAAATGTGGCTTTTTAATGAAAGTTATTTGTGTTTGTTTAATATTCCGGGCCATGAGAAAAGGTTTTTGTTGTTGTTGTTTTGGCACGTTAATAATGTAGATTGCTGCATCACTTCATTTTTCCTAACAACTCAAGCTTTTTGGCAGACAGCCTCAAGCAAGAGTGGATTACCTCTCATCTTTAATGGGATAGTTTATTAGGATATTTGGTCATGTAATTGGGAAGGATAGTAGAAAACTTTTAAGAATTTCCTAGCTGCTGTACACTCATTTCACCTCCTGTCAAGCGCTGGGAACACAGACCCACCGCAGCCTCTGAGACTCGGTAAATTACTCTCTGTCTCAGAGCTATTATTCCTGCCCCAGCTTCCTCCTCACGGAGGTTAAGCACTGTCTAATGAATGTGGAGGGAGAATTAAAAAATCACAACCCTGAGTGTGCGGAAATCTACTGTGTGAGACTTTTCAAGCTGCGTTGTAAAGACAGAGTTAGCAAAGTGCACGTAGAAATCCATCCGATGCAGGCAGCTGCCCATGACCATTAGTGCCTAAGTAACATCATAAAAAGCTCCTAGGGAGCTCTCAGAGCAGGCTGCTTTGCAGGAATTTCTCTGCCTTACACTCATATGCATCTTGAAATACTTAGACACAGCAACTGAATAACCAACTTCATACCGCACAGTATTATACCTGCAGTCAAATACACCTGTATCCCTACACTCTCCAATAAATAGCAGAGAGCTAAATTTGGAACTCCTTGTCAGGGGGATTTGGAGAAGCTAAATGTATTGCAGATGAATGTTTTCAATAGTTTCCACAGATTCAGTCTGAAGTTAAAAATCTCTTGTTTGCTTTTCCTAAGGTGTTTTTCCCTTACAGCTGAGATTTGCAACTGATGATACCCCTATAGTGAGTGAGAGTATGAAACTATTTATATCCAGCAGTAAGGAAATTACGTATCATATTACTCACAAGAGGCATGGTATATTCTGTTCTTGGAAGTTCATGCTCATCTGTATGTTTTACAGGAACAAGGTTGCCAGAAGCACTGAACACTCCTGTCCCATTTGTGAAGGTACTGCAAACTGGGGATTTACTTGTAGTTATCAGAGTGTGATGACAGCTTGATCTCAGAGAAAGCTGAATTACAGAAGCCATGCAGCAGATATGGGAAGCTTGGACAAACTCATTGCAATTGTCTGGAGAGGAAGGAATGCCACAGAGGACTGACAATTATTTTTAAGTTCTAAAATGATCCTAAATCAGGGATTTGTGCAAGTGAGGGAAGAATCTTCCCTAAGTCATCCTCACACTGTGATGTCTCAGAATAACTGGAGTTTCAGAAAACTGTTCTATAAAGTTCTGCAAGCACTGGCTCAGGATAGACACTTCTCATATGGGACTTCTCTAGCTCAGAAGTATTTTCACCAGAAGAAAGGCAGAGATGCCTCTAAAAGTTTCCATGTACAGTGCTATGGTTAAACGCAGACCAGCTTTGGTGAGAAGGACTCTGGCAACACTGAAGATAACATACCTAGGGCTGAACAAATTTGTTCAGTGCTGTGAATCTTGCTGCCTTCCTGCATTTCCAAAGCTTTTGATACCATCTTGCTATCCCTACCACTGGGGAGGGTAATCACGTAAATTCTGTTCATTTAGAATCACTGAAAAACACATCACTGTGTGACACAAATCCTGTAACCTTCTAGCAAACTGCAAGGAGACAAAACCAGCTTACTAAAAAGTTAAAGGTGCCCACAGTGCTTCTGCAAGTACCCTTTACTAAGACATTCTGAATAACACAGGGCTTTCAGCAGGTATTGCCAGTTTCCTAACTAGGAGCAGTGAAAGTCCATTGTTGTATTTCAGATTAGAGGCTGTGTCCATGGTAGCAATTGTTATGTACTTTGAAAAAGGAATAGTATATATAAGGAGCATGAAATGTATAAAGGGTAGTATGTGTCCAGAGTCCAAGAAAGAGAATATCATTAGGATGTTTATATACACCCAAACCTTGATCCGTTACAGCGGAAATAGCAGAATAGCTCTTTAATATTTATGTGTTAACAGCTAGTGTAGGTTCACTGTTTAAGACTAGCTTGCATGGGAAATTTTGCCCTAGCAGCTACGCCAGGGTAGCTTCATTTGTGGACTCTATTCTGGAATAAAAAATCATTTTACTTCTTAAAAACAAAAAAAAAAAAGACACTTCCAATGAGTGCAAAACCCAAATATCCTACAAAACAAAGCTGCCTATTTAGACATTTACTACTACCACTAGGGCATTGACTACTCATGTTGAGTGCTGGAGTAGATTGGGTTTACTCTCTCTGTACAAAATGGTATTTTATCAGAAGATGGATGACAGCCCTATAGCTCAACTGACAGGATCCAGGTCACAAACGTTAACCCAACAAAACACTGGGGTTTTGGAGAAGGTCTACAGAAGGAAGGCCTGTGGCCTGTCCTTGGTATGCAAAAATAAAGCTTTAGACAGAATCTAGCTTACATTTTTGTGGAAAACACAGACATTAGGCTTTCCTATAAAACACAAATGCACAGACCCAGCAGTTAAAAAGGTAAAGAAAGAGAATCCTCTTTACAGCTGTGCTTTCTGTTTTAATGTATTCTGTACAATACCTTTTCATATGTCTGAAAAAGAAAGTGCCTACTTTAGATGATTAGGGTGCTGTTCTCAGTGGGAGTCGAAGATGTCCATGGTAACAAAATAAATAATGGAGTGAAAAATGGGTCATGCTTTTTTACAGCATTTGACGATATCACAGATCATTTTTTTGAAGTGTTAAACTATGTCTTCTATTTAGTAAAGCATACCAGCCAACACTGGCATTTGGTAATCTGCAATTTATTAGCCATGGTCCTCTTTCATCAGAAGTCATTCTAAGTAACATTGTGTCTGGTTTTTATATACTGTGACTCATCACATTCACTAAAATGATGACCTGGCAGGTGAAAGTGAACAGCAGGAAAAACTTGGAGACCCTTCAGGCGGGCCAATTGAACTGGTGGGAGTGTCACAGGGCAATAGCAACACATGAGGGGCAGCAAGGACCCTGCGTGTGCTAGAGGTCACACGCATTTCCAACATGGGCAGCAGTGATGGAGACCTCTTTCCAGCAGTGAGCTTTGCTCCCCAGCGCAGATTCTCCTCAAGGACCTGGAGAACCTGCCAGCAGACAACAATGAGCCTAGCATTGAGTTTCTTAAGAGTAGTTCCTGAGGCAGGCATGAGAGGAGGTTCAGGGTTAAGGCAAAAATTGATGCCTTCAGGATTTTGCTGAACAGCCAAAGTTCTTCTCTTGAGATGTAAAAGCTGCTGCTGGGAGCAGGGTACAGACTTAGCCATCCTGAATCTATTTTAATTAGCACCTCACTTTCTGGGAAATGGACTCTCTGGGATATACCTTATGTAAGGGCACAGCCACTGCAACATGCCTGGACAACCACTTGTGGGAATGACCTCAGTTTGAAAATCTTCCCTTTATTTTTTCCAACTGGCAGGTTACCAGTTTTTCTGAGGCACATGGAAGGAGAAACTCATCACCAGCTTTGAGCTGATTGTTCCCCAGAATGATTCCAGCCTGAGTGGGAGCCTCCTGACACTCAGAAAAGTCTGTTATTCCTTGTTTTGAATTTTTAAATTCATAAATTAAGCCTGACAAATACATCGGCGCATCCTGGCTCCCTGTATCCTTTAATCTGTGCTACCTCCAGAAGATCTTGCATCCAACTTCAATAACTTTGAAAAATCTACCAATTCAGGCAGCTTTCTCCATCCTCTATGCTTTATGATGAGCATAAGAGATACTACCTTTTCTTCTGAGATGATGTCTGAGAGAGGGAAGGTGAACAATATATGAAATGCATTAAAGTCTCAAAGTGGGGCAGCCACAGAGACACTATGTGTTTCTTGTAACACCTTTGGGGAAGGTGCAGGAACAGTGAATCCCTTATCCTGCCCCTCTCTGGGTGAATGTGACACCTGAACACCAACCCAACACGACATCACTGTGCTAGTCATGAGCCTTCACTTACCCTAATTTGTTATGTGGAAGTGCAAGTTGTAGCCCCAGCTCCACTAAATTTTCCATCTAAATGCTGCCTCAGTAGTATAACCTGAACATCTAGCAGAGGAGTAAAATGTACAATGAAGACAAACAGTCTTTGATACAGTCATGGCAGTGGCTTTAATGATTTTTCCTCTTTTCTTGGTTTATGTCTTTTGCAGACACGCACAGTTTGGTTTGCCCATGCTCTGAGCTATGTATACACAAGCCAACTGTGCACCGGAAACCACATGGCCATGATTAGTGTAGCACTGTGCCCAAGCTAATAAACTGGGCTCTGAGGCAGGATATATTAAGTTGGGCTGACTGCCACCCTTATATGTCAGCCTGGCATCCATCTGGTACAACTTGCAGGCAAGGCATGCTTTCCTTTTCCTTCAAAAAAACATGTAACTGCACTCTCAGTTGTATCCCCAGTGGTTAGAAGTTAGCTCTGCAGGAAGGAGCATGTTGAAGGAAGGAAATGAAATGGAGATGTCCCTCACCTGCCAAGCAAGGGTGAAGAGGAAACTGCACAGATTGTGCTCATCCTTAAAGAAATTAGGGTGGGGTTAGAAGGAAGACACGGTACAGGCAGCAAGGATATGCAAAGACAAATGGAGAAAGAAAGACTTCATCCAGCGGTGGTAGATTTTATAGTAGTATAGGCCCAAAGTCCTCCTGTTGATTGAACATGTCAAGACCACAAGAATTCATCACTCACTGTCTCAGTCAGGTATGAGTGTCCCAAGTAAAGGATATCTCTTACATCACCGTCCATACTGCTTTGGGCAAACACCAAAACACCTTTGCAGTGTTATTTTACACTCTTCCTTCTCAGGTCCCACACATAATGACACCCTTCCATCACATCTCAGTCCTATCTATACTCGTACCTCTGAGGCCCCATGATCAGAGGTGCTCCTGACACCTTCACATCAGCACCATCTAAATCCAGCTGAAGAAAAGGAGTGGAAGCCAGTTCAAGGAATTCTCCCACCAATCTCATTCAGCCATGGAGGTTTGTAAAATTTGGTGTGAGAAAACTGCCAAATGAAAAGTCAAACCTGTTGTGTTGGGTAACTCCGGACATGTAGGAAAAGAAAACTTGTCTAGACCGCAAGCCCTGTGGAAGCAGAAGCCACAAAGATTTTGGCCTTCCCTTCCATTCCCTCTCTCATCCTTTCAGTTTCAGTCCACCTTATACAGCTGCTACCTGATTATTTCCCTCCTGTTTCTCTTGAGAACTTTCCTCATAACTGCGGTGTGTTTGATGGAGAACGTCTGGCTGCTTTCCAGGCTGAGTCATCTAGAAAGGCAACTGTTGAAGCACCTCCACTCTCAGGTGCAGAGCATCCAGTCTGTATGTCTCTAGTGAGTTGAGGAGTAAGGCATGGTGCTGCAGAGGTCAAATGTATTCCCCATGGGTTGCTGAAAACAGCTATTTTGTTTTGTTGCTACCATTAGACCACCCTAGAGCTTCCTAAGCCTCTTTGAGACAAAGAATCCTCATTTTACAAATAGATCTAGGGAATCTTATTAAGTCTTGGATCAAGCTGGGGGTGGGAAGAAGGTTGAGGTTTGGTCTATTGTAGTCAGAGGGATTGCCTGAAATTTTCAAGCTGGAGCTGGACTCTGCATGTGGTGGGAAGGGGAAGGAGAAGGAGGAGGCAGAGGTCCTAGCAGGCCCTCCTTTGGGGAGCTGTAATAGATTCCTGCACATTCAATTAGTGGGATGGAAAGCAGATTTAAACCAGATTATTGTTGCTGTAGCTCATGCTGAGCAGATTCCTCACTTTGCTCAAGATGCTGCTCAGATGTGAGCCAGGGTGCCCCTTTACCTTCCCAGAAGTGATTCAGGGGAGCACCACCTGTCCCACCAGAATGGGTTTATCCTGCAATTGTTCTCACCATTTTTGTAAAGGTGGTTCCCTCGGTATATGTGCTACTGCAGTTAGTTAAAAAGAATCGTTTCTATCCATTATTCTTTCTCTTTTTCGTCCCTGACTGCTGTGCTGTTTTAGTCCATGCTAGAAATTTGTAACTTCCTTAAGCAAAATGCTCAAGGTAATTTGCATCATGACCATACAAACATGTGTAAACATCCTGCTTTCTAATAATGCCTTCTTGTTTGGTGGAGTTGGTTGTGAAAATCTGACCTTTATTGTATTTGTGTTTGCATCTTAACTCGTTCAGCAGGGACGCAGAAAGGAACAGGCTGCACAAACCCTATTCATACACAAAGCACAGCAGCAGCAGCAGAAACACCAACAAAAGGCAGCTAAGATAAGAAGAACACATCTGATGGGAAGCTTTTCAGTCCAAGCCTGGGGGATGGATGGAGTTGAGGCATGGTAGTAACCCAGGGAGTCTGTCAAAGCTTTAGGGAGGAACAGGAAGAGAAGCAAGATGGGCAGCAGTCTGCTTCACTGATAGCTGGCAAAAAGTCTTATTGGGCTGCTTTCCATTCAGCCTTTGAAAAGTAATTTCCTCTCTTTTTGCCTCCATTCCCTTCTCAAAATGAGGATGATTGCTTCCTTCTTTCTAATCCTTTCATTTGTGTCATACAGTGACAGTACAGATTCAGTTTTGTTTCTCTTCCTGTAGACACTGGACTCCAGATTGCACCTGAGGATTTTGGCTCCTGATGTTGTAGCAAATGAGCAGGGAAGAAATGCTGGAGGTAGAGAAAGGGAACATGAACTCTAAAAATGAACCTGGAAACAAAAAGGACACATACTAATTGGTGCTATATCTTCTCCCAGTTCTTCTGACTGAATTCATGTTGAATATGCTCCTCTTTGCCTAAAGACAGAGAAAGAAGTGATCTCACCAATAAAGGCATAGTTTGGACCTTGTGAAGTACAGCTAACCATTAGAAGGATCCCAGTAATACAAAATGAAGGATATGACTGTGGCAGTACCTGAAAGATTTGCCAGACAGAGAAAACTATGAAGAACTTGGTGGGCATGGAAGTGAGGAAGGGTACAGACTGAAAAGCTCAAGTATTTGAAGAGAGAGAATATCACCCACAAGGCACAAAGCTGGTGCTGAGAACCAAGAGGTGACTCAGAGGACAGAGCATACTTTTCTGTATGAGAGCTCAGATCTTAGAGATTTGTATCAAATTAATGTGGATCAACTGGCACAAGACGAGAAAATTTTCTCCTTGTCATGTGCTCTTAGTCATTTTTGGAGAAGGTGGGCAGGGAGCAGGAGAGAATATACATGTATGAATGTACATTTATATATACACATATATATTCATGGTAGGACCTTTACGTTGCACAGAACAGACCATTTCTGGGCACTTCTCCATATTTAAAAATACGTTCTGGCAATTCAAGTGAATAACACCCAGCCACTTCCACTTTGGCCCGACAACCACCTTTCTTTTCTTGATTTTGTGTGTCTCCCCATAACAATCTGCTAAGCAGAGTCCAAGGGCTTGCCAAAGTAAGCCTCCCCATTGTGGTGCCCTCCAGCTTCCTTAAGGCTGGCTCTGGTGAACTCTTGGAGGAAGCAAATTCCAGAAGCAAGAATTCATGCCTGGAGCAGGCACAGAGATGAGAATACTCCTCTGCTGCAGAGATTTCAGATATGTGGTTTCTGGCCCCTCTCCAGCACACACAGTGTGTATTGGTATAGAAGTGATATAGTTGTGCTTTGTAAAAGATAACCTTTCTTTTTTATGTAAATAGCTTTCTGATTGCAGAACAGATCTTTCAAAGGCAAAGTAAAGCATAATGAGGTTGTCTGGAGTTCGTGGATAATGTGAAATAAAGCCTCAGGAAAGTAAAAAGTTGCCCATTCTGTAATCCATCTGCAGTACTCACTCAAATGGATGTATCTGGGAGACCACATAGGAAAAGGAATCTAAAAGTAAGACAGAGAACAGGGTTAAGAAGAAATATGAACAGGGTCAAAAAAGCAAATAACATAAACAGTATTTTACCAGAAGATGATGATGAGTGCAAAAATATGACACCAACTAAACACTAGTGATGGTAACAGAATGCTAGTGGGTTTGGCTTTTACACAGCCAGAAGAAATCTCCCAGGCTGGGAGAAGGGTGCAACGAGATGCAGTCCTGGAGAGTGACTAGAGGGTTATAGAAATGCAAGGGAAGTGTCTGTAGCTTATTATTGCAGGGAAACAGGAGTTGTTTACAGCAGCACTACTTCCTGCCTGCAGTTTAAAAGTAACATGACAGTTGCCTTAGAATAAAGGCAAAGCAAGAGTTGTTCAAAATAATTATCTTTAACACCATTTCAGCAAGGACTACTCCACAGTAGTGACAGCTTTCACAAAGCTGCTCTGTGAGAGACACACATGGTTTCCCAGGAGCTCCAGGCATCTAAAAGAAAATTTTGGCACTTAGGAAGTTGCCTTCATTCCAGTAATTGCTTAAAGAGTTCAAACACGAGCCTCCCTCTGGCCTTTAGCTAATCACTTCTTTTACTCCAGGCAAGATAATTTTTACATATCTCACAAAGATGCAGAGAGGGTTACTTAATCATTTTATAAAACATTCAAAGTCTCACGCAATTATCAGATGTTAGGGCTGTTGTGTGCTGTCTGTGACCATCTCTGGATACCCAGCATTCTGCGCTCTAGGAGCAGCTGGTGCTGCAGGAGATGCTCATTCTGTAACACTCGCTTTTTAGGAACCTCCATAACAAAGAAGTTTAGTTGCAGCAGTCATGTCTAAATAACATCAGTATCTGACTAGGTCCATAAGGCATGGCAGTTTTAAAGTTCTGGCTCAGATTTCATCCTTACCCCACTACTCAGTGTCCTGAAAGCTGACTGTATTGGCATTCCCTCAGACATATACACAGACCATCAGGTTGGGAGTCATTTGACTTCTGATACACAGAGAATTATCTGTAAATGTTAAAATATTCCAGGACCCCCAACAGTAAATGTTCTCGGCTCTTCAACATAGACCTGCTTGAGGGGTAGGGTTAAGAGGAAGTGGGTTACTTTGGAAGAAGTAATTAATGTCCATAATACTGATAGAACATACTGTATGTTTTTAATTACATGCTTATAAATGCAGGTTTTAATTAAATACTGAAACTATCAATGATAATCTGCGTTCTTTTAAGGTGACTTTACAGATTTCTAGTGTGCCACAGAAAAAACATACTGATGCAGCTCCATAGCTGAAATAATTCGCTATACTGCCAATAGAGTTGTAATAACTCTTTACAGTTAACTTTGCCCCCACAGTACTTTCTTCTGTTATGAACTTTACATACGTAACATTTAAAATTAATTACTTGACAGGTAATCCTTCCCACCTGTAGCCCTTTCCAGGTGAACATGAATGTATTTTCCGTACAAGGCAAGAGCGTTTTGCGGTGCTTATCCATGTTGTGGAGAAGCCAAGGCAGAGCGGTTAAAAAGGCTTGCAAGTCAACACAGCAGGTGCTGTTTTCTGTCTGCCTGGTAGAAAATACAGGTGGGACACAAACCCCCAAATTTTAACCATTGGCTTCTGCACAGGCATCCTTCTGGGTTTACCCCAGAGTTTGCCAAAGGCTCCGGGGGATGGCAACTGGTGAAGAACTGTCTCATTCATAGGCCATGTGAGGAAACACAGAGCAGATCAAAAAGCAGAAAGAGAATGTGCAAGGTTTTAGTGATAGTCAAAACAAGTCACATGCAGAGTTTGTGGCATGTTTTCTGCCTGCAGTCTAGTCCTGGAGTCCTTTAGAACTCTGCGGTAAAGTCGCGTAGGCTTTATTCATCAGCACCTAAGAATAAATACCACTTGACTCCACAGGTCTCAAACTCCTGTCAGACAAGCAAGTTGGGTCAGTTTCTGGGTAGCAAAGAAGGCTTTCTACAGGCATTGGGAGAGCCAAGCTCCTCTGTCCTTAGCTATGTGGGGAACTTCTCAGAGTAATTGCTTCAGCTCCAACAGGGGAGAATGAAACAGATGTTTCTGTGCTTTAGCCTGTACTTGTAAAGACTGAAATCTTGCTGTTTTGAATATCAGACTCTCCAGAGGACTCTTCTTTCCCACGTCTTAATTTTTACTGTTGTGGTCTTTTTTACTCCATCTACATTTAGTCAGAGAAGGGATTTAGAGGAATGTAAATAAGTGGGATATACGTCTGTAAACATAAGAACAAAATTGGCAGTCCCCTGTCAAGTGCTCTGGTAAATGTGTTGACATGACCATGCTGTATTTTGACACATTTAGGAGCTTGCCTGGTTTCCCACTCTTACTTTCTCTCTTCCTCTGCCTCATACACACATGAGGACTTACATTTTAAAACTGATCTAAACAGGCAAGCACTATATTTGCCTGTACAACAGATAAACTGAAGCTTCCTAAATATCTTGAGCACCTTGAATTAACTAGTTACTCTTACACAGATAGACAGACGGAAGACAGATAACTTACTGATAGGACACCAGATGGGTAACATTCAATTTCTTTTGAGGTCTGCAAATAGCTCAGTCTTGCAGCCTGACAAGAGAGTCACAGGTGGAGCCAATAAGGATGCTGCCTGTGTGTCCTACAGTTTTGTCACCCTGAATAGATTTTGAAAGCAGTTGGAGTCTCCAGAAGCTTGTCTTCCTCCTCCTAGTCCATCAAGAGACAGTCTATGAAAAGGGAAAACATCTTGGGCTGGAGCCTCTGGAATGTGTATGCTCTCCAATATATCCTTGAGGAGAAAGTGTAGTCAGTTCTCTGCAAATGGTCATCCAACCTACTAGTCAATAATATCAGGAGCTGAAAACGTCTCTCCATATAAATTATCCTATATTATCTAGCCATATCTTAGACTGGCAAGTGAAACAGCAGGATGTTTGCCAGCTGTTTCAACAAGTTTCCCTCAGCAGCAGCAGCATCCACATAATCACCCTTAAGCAGTGTTGTGGCCACAGTGAAACAACATGACATGTTCCAGGAAAGCAAGTTTCACCCAGAAATTAAGATTGTTTACTGAATTCTCTTGAAGTGAGAAGACAACTGGTCTCAAAAGCTGGTTTCTTCACTCTTCCCATTCTCCCCCTTCTAAAAACATGACTTTTCTATAATGTTTTGTAAGCAGGTATTTTCAGATAGAAGGAAACTCTGCAGCTTGCTGGATTCTGACCCACACAGCAACCCAGGGGGGAGCCTGGCCCCCGGCCAGCTTACTGAGCCAGCAGTGGGTCCTGCAGTGGGTCCACCTCTCTGCCCTGGGAATGATCTAGGAGACTTGCCCACTGTGAAGGCTGATGGGCTTATCCAGGGAATTGCCTCAGGGCAGCTGGAAAGCTGTCAGAAGGACCATTTCCATTGTCAGCAGTAGCTGTGAAGACCAGGCTTTTGCTGCTTTTCAGGAATGTGGGTTTGTTCCATTCAAAAAGAAATATGGAAATTCTCAATGATGTATACTAATGTGGAGTGAGGTGTGAGCACAGTAGACACGAGACAGATTAGTGGGGTTGGGGACTTGTTTTATATTTATATAAATATACATAAATTACATTTATGTATGTATAATATGCATGTACAGTTTTAATCAGGAGAGGAATGACTGTTTTAAATGGGGGAAAGCTGGAGTTCCTGTCAAGCTGCTCCATGGGGCCTACTAAAAAATAAACCAAAATCAAAATCAAAACCTGAATGGGAGTGAGAGAATAGGTATTTTCCTCAAACCTTTCTGACCTCAGTGGTGGAATTGCTGGATTTGTTTTGTTTTGTTTCCTTTTTGATGTAGGAAAACCATGAATTCCTGTACTGATCCCAAGTGGTTCAAGTAATCATGACGTTGTCTGGGAAGCTGCTGCTTAGCTTTCACTTCTGACCGCTGAAAACCAGGCACATTTCAGAAGTGATAAACTGCTTAGTCTCTGGTGGAAGAAAAGGCAAGAGGTACCTGCAGTTCTCTTTAACCCTCTATCACATTGCAACCAGCCACTGTGCCCTGCTGCTTGCTCTACACAGCTTCATGCACACCCCACACATCAGGCAGAGGAGACAGACTCTTCAGCATATAAACTAAGCCTGTGGTTTGCAGGCATGTTATTTGGAAATGCGGCCACTGACCAGCTTGTGCATAATGTCAGAGGTGGAGTGCCTGGATGGTGCCTTTTTCTGCAGGAAGCAGGGAATGCCCTGGGAAGCTCATGTGGAAGGAGTAGCATGGGCCACCTCTGCAGCCGGCTGTGGCCATGCAGATGGCTTCAGTGCTTGCTGACCAGAAAATCATAGAGAACAAGAAAGGGAGAAACACAAACAAAACCATTGTCGCTGAAATCTTTGCCATCTGTTGGGTTTTAACTCACAAGCAGAGAAACTTGGGCTTGTTTGGTTTTTGTTTTGTTTTTTAAGGGTTTGTTTTATTTTTTGCATTGGCATCTTTGACTCAGTCTCCTGAGCTCCCTTGTCCTACCTCATCCCCCTTGCTTGCCTATGCAGAGCCATTAAAGGCTTACAATGGAAATATCTTTGCATCTATGTAGTGGAAAACACCCGTTTAAACCGGATGTTTGAGATCAGAAGGACTGACCCAGAATCTGCACTGGGGCAGACATGAAAGCATGAAAATTTCATTCACAAAGGTTTTCTGGGACCGATTCTCTTCTGTCTAAGTGGAGTCACGCACATGCTGGCTCAGACGCTCCCACAGCGTTTCCAGAGCAGAGTCAATTGCTTTTAAAGTTATGCAGGGCTATATCCTTAATGGACAGAGGCCATGAGCACGACTGGGAACAATTACCAGCTGAATAAGATGTTCATCTGCAAGGGGTGCTCTTTTGCCAGCTACTACCCTTGGACGGCCCAGGGAGCGAGAGGCACAGTCAATCCCACGCCTACTTGTTTTCCTTCCCTTCATCGCTACAGTTTCAACTGATTTTGATTACTCTGGCGCCAAATAAATGAAAACATTTCATAGACATATAATCATCCATCACTGTGAAGAAAGGAAAAATGTCTGTGTACTGTATGTTTATAAATATGCTTAATGAAAAAAGGGATAGCTCTACCCTTCCCAGCCTCGTGCGGCTGCAGCCAGCATAGCTGCGTGTCATGTCAGAAAAGCCAGTTGCTGCTTACATCCCGACGTGGTCTCTGGCACAGCCGCAGAGCTGGTGGTGCCATGGAGGAATGCATAGACCTGCCCTCCCACCAGGTTACAAAGGTTAATGCCCAGGGAGAGGTAAGTGATTGCAGGTACAGGAGCATAACCTGTGCCCATGAGCTGCTGCAGAAACACAGCACCTGGGAGGGAGTAAAGGGAAAGGGGAAAGTGGGGAGGGGGGAAGGAGGAAAATAACTTGCAGGCACACTCTGCTGCAACTTGGTCAGTCCCTGGAAAGATCCTGACTCGGCTCCCAGCAGAGCTGGAGACTTACTTTGGCATTGCTGGGCGAACAGGAAAAGAAGTCATTATTAGGAGTGGTATGACAACCCGCATGCTGCTCTTATCTCACAGGAGCACCCAGCTTGTCGTCACACAAGCTCTGTGTGCAGATGCTCATTGGAAAGGTTTTCTGAATATTTGGCGGTGGTCTTTCCTTACATATTCTTTCATTTTTTACTATGGGGAGTGTTTGGTTTGTCTCTGTCTTGAGGAGTGTGCTGCTTGTCATGTCAGGCTGAATACAACTCAATACAGAATACTATGCCCTAAAAGCAACCTTTAAAAAGGCCAGATCATCTTCTGTAAGAAGAAAGTAAATGTGGAAAAATGTCACGAAAAATTGCCACCATGACCTATCCATTATGGTTTTTTTGACCCTTATCCTTTACATGTCAGATGTTTTGATAGGTTATTGTTTGCTTGGACTCACGAGCACAGGCATATTGTTGGCCTTTTCTGAACTATCAACTGAGCTGCAGTATGTTGAAATAATTCCCATCGAACTTTTTTCCCTTTGAAAGTCTTGTGAGCATTGAGTAGATGAATAAACATGTAATAAAGTGGACACACTAAATGGATAAAATATTGTGGCAAGGTGTCATTACCAGGTGCTTGTGGAGGTGGGTGCTGTTGCAGGAGCAATTAAATTGAACCACACTGTGTGCATGTGCAAGACTGTGGTGGGTAGGGAAGGAGAGAGATTAGATTATCAAAGGCTCCTTCTAAGCTGCTGTACCTTGGCAGGAGTATCATGTAATAGCTGAGAGATTCAAGCAGAACCACAAGTCCAGACACAGTAAGTTACTATTTGTAAGGCACAGGCAGCTTGTAATTCACATTTTTATTTCTTCTTTTTTCGTTCAATGCTACACAGCTGACATAGCATTCCAGGTTTTGTGACCCTGCTGCAAAAAGCAGCAGTGTTCCAGGTTCCATCAGAAGGACCATGTTATGAGGAGGAAGTATTTTTTCAAAGAATGGTCAATGAACTATTTTTATTGCATCATGATGGAGGATGGACTTAAAAGTTTTATTCTCCTGGCATGCTTTGAAGTCTGTCCTGTGGCTTTTGGTGGCTGTCTTGTGATAAATAAATAAAGGATTTCAGATAGGGCATCAACACTACAGCAAGAACTGCAGTCTGACATGATCTGTAGAGCATCATCCTACATTCCAAAGTGGAGAATGACCTTTTCTTTCTTGAAGCCAAGACACCCACAGTGAAGGTCTGGCTAGGTTGTGCCTCCCGATAGAAACATAGAACTAGAAAGTTGGAAACAACCTAGGAGGTCATCAATTCCCTCCCTAAAATGTAAGCAGACCATCTATATCAACTAGCAGGACCACTATTTCAAACATTCCTGCTCTTCAGAACTTCCAGTGGTGACGAGTTTATAGCTTCCCTGGGCAGTTTATTCTAGTGCTTGGTGATCCTAAACTGTAGAAGTTTTTTTGATTCAAATTTAGCCTATGTCTTCCCACCTACAGTTGAAGACCATGAATCCTCTCTACCTACAATGAATACAGAGCACAGCTTACTCCCTTCCTACTTGATAGTCTGTGACAGGTTTGAAGACCAGATTCAGCTCTCCCTTGAGAGACTGGGAAACAACCCCATCTGAATCTGTCCAACAGAATACATTTTTTAAACACTTCTCCAGTTTGCCCCCATTATTGAGCTACTGTGAATTGTGGAGGGCATAGAGCTCCCACTGGGATTTTGGCAGTACTGACTTGAACAGAAGAACTATGTTGTGTGACTTGCCCATAACACACAGCACTTGCTCTTTCTTTATCCACATAACGTGTTTACACCATGTTGACTACAAACCCTGCGAAACTTTCACTAAGCCAGTGTTTCTCTAGCCAGTATTTGTATACCTAACAATTGCTAGGTATGTAGCTCTGGACTTGGTCTGGCTGAAATTCACCCTTTCTATTCACACTCATTTGGTCAAGAGCTTTTAGAATTTTAGGCTTATCTTCCAAAGTTTTTGTGTTCCAGTAACATCAATAAGCGTACTGCATGTCTCCTTTCCCAAGGACTTAATGCAGGGCGATCACACCTGTTACTTGTTTTCTTTGTCCTTGTTAGTTGCTCCTTCAGGACATCTTAACTTCAAGCTGCTTACAGGTGAATGGACCAGGAAGTCATCAGAGATCCTGAAGCTGTCTTCCCTCTTTTTCAGACCTCTAGGAATTTGTTTGTTACTTCAGGTTCCCAAGAGTAGATGCTAACAGCCCTGATATAGCTTCAGCCTGTTGCCAAATTATCCTAGGGCTCAGTTCCATCCAGTGGAACTGATGTAAAAACACTCAAGGGCACATCCTCAGTAGTACTTCAGTGTGAATCAAGAGTGTGCTTTTGAAACAATCCTCCTGCCTGTTCCCCCAACTGAGCTTTGGCTCATGCTGTGGAGCACTCACAGGGCACATGCACAGCATGACTTTCAGATGAAACTAAAATGCAAGGTGCACTCTGATCCCGGTAAGCATACAGACCAGACTATTTCTACTTCGAGATGAATCTCCCTGATATACCTATGACGTAGTGATCAAGTCTTCAGCACCAGCCGTTCCCTGGCATTATTACCTCTTGCAATTGTTTTCTATGTAAGATTGAACACTTGCTTCCCTGTCAACACCAGGACTGTGTAAGCCAGCTCCTTGTAGTTGACCATTTCCATAAAGACTTATATGAAAGATGCAATACACTTGTGGTTTTCTCAGGATCTTTTATCAGGTTTCTCTCCCCAGTGAACAACAGATTGGCTCCTTCCTTGGAGGACGAGTGTTAGATTACTGCTTGTTCAACACACACATGCACGTGTGTACAATCTCCACACAACTATGAAAACACTCGTGGGGTACCACTTCTCTGTGACACCCATTACAGCCAGGCATCTGACTGTGATTAAGGTACAGTTTAACCCTATGAAAAATCCCTTCTTTCCTCCTTCCACCATTAAATACAGGGAGTCTGAATGTATCTGAAAGAGTCATCATTCACACGTGTGGCTTAAAGGGTTCAGAAAGGACAAAAATATCTTTCTTGCACTGACACAGAAGTGAGCATAGCCTTGCTAAAACAGCACCTCTGTTGCCAGGGAAGTCATTCTCATCTGGAGATTAATGTTAAACAGTGCCGAAGCAGGCAGGCTGAACAGGCAACAAAAAGCAGACCATAACTGACTAAAAATGCATAAATTGATATTGACTTTTATTTAGGATACTGACCAAAGTGGGTTTTCTCACATATTCCTCAACTTAGACAATTTCAAGGCTGCTCTCCAGGCTTTGATATCAAGACATAACCGGCTAACTGCTACCCTCTGGAAATGCTATTTGAGGTTTTCTTATGATATTATGTCATTGCGCATGGCATAATTTTTCAATACCACAAAAAGTATGTGCATTGTGCACTATTACCAAATGATACAGAAATGCACAATGTCTAATACAGAAGGAAATCTGTTGTTGATCATTTCTACTCAACTTTGATGTAGATTGTTTTAATATTTTATTTAATTAGCATTTACTGTGCCTCCCATACAACAGCTGTCTTTCCACTGAATGCCACAGAAATGTCTGAACAAAAGAAAAATGAAGCTAAAGTAATGGAATACCTTATATTTTGCATGTGTATATAAGGTGCAGTTGTGTTTTGCTAGGTACAAGGGCTTTTTTCAAAGGCTTGTTCAATCTCACAATAAATTTGTTCTCTGGCTTGAAGAGGAATAAAAGGGAATAAAGAAACAACCTACTTTGTAGAAGTAAACAAAAGTAAATTAATAGATACAATTCCAGTCTTTTACAGCAATTGTCTCCTACTTGGTAGTGCCACAGATCAATTTGCATTTGGGAGAAACCTTTGTAGTCATGCTTTACTCTGCTGGTTGCCAGGGAACCCAGGGCACACATCTGATCATCAGGGGTATGCATCAGTTCATTCTGTACTGCCTTTGAAGGAAGACAGAATTGAAGTACCCTTTAGCTTAAAATCATAAAAGTCTCAAAAAGTCTGAATAGAAAAGCAAATAAATTCAGACATTTCTTAAGAGCAGGCATAGAAAGCAAACTTGCCACAGAGAGTGATGCCTTCCACTAGACCAGGTTGCTCAAAGCCCCATCCAATCTGGCCTTAAAGACATGAAAAGACAACGGTATAAAATATACCATTTGAACTGTAAACTGTTAAGATCAGTAGTGAGAACTTGGTGAACAACTGCAGAACACATAAACCCCAGAGGCTAGCAATACAGTTTCTAGGAACAAATAGTTATAGAAATGCATCACTGTCACTTTGCTAATGCTCTCTGTTTTCACTCCTTTACCTAGTCTGGCACTGGGGTGTGTTCCTTTATCTCTGCTTCTCTGTTGTATCCCTCCTGTCACCACTTGCAGGTGCATGAGTGTACATTTCTACATGTCTTGACATTTTTTTCTGCACTCTATCACATGTAGATCAGAAGGCAACACTAACCACTCTGTCACATGCTTTCCTCCTAAGAAGTACTGTAGCTTTTGTGTTGAAGATATGTAGTCTCCATCTCAAAGAGTTCATATGCATTTGGAGTTGCTAAATTGTTCCAGGAGCTCAAAAATGGTTGGGAACATCAGAGATTCCACACTGGGAATGGGCACCACCCCTACAGCAGCTTCTTTTATGGGACCCCTGAACATTGATGGGTTTGAACAGCAAGTTATTTGCTGCGCAAGAATATATACATGTGTGTAGATAGATAGATAAAAACCTTTGTAACTTTATGTAACTCTGATGGAGTTTATCAAATAGTAAAAGCCAACCTTTGTACCTCCAGTAAGCCAGTCAGAACGGACTTTGTATACAAAGCTTTGTAATGAGTACAAGGAAGGGCTTTCAGAGAGCTCAGAAGAGAAGGTTAGCTACAATACTACCGGATCTGCAACATCCAGAGACTACCCTCTTCTTGGTCTGCCTGGGTAAATGGTAGATTTCTAGTGCCCCCAGTAAGAGACAGGTTATTGAGACATAATTTCTCAGTGTTTTTTCATTAACTGACCCAAAGGAGCACAGGAGGAAACGATATGCAAGAGCTGATGCTCTCCTGATTAGCTGAAACATTACCCCTTCTCAAACTCCACAGAGTAAGAAATGAAACCAAACCAGGTGACAGAAGCTCTTCAGATTTTAAAGGAATAGAATAAGTTGTAACCCTTTTCAGCAGAAGTCCTTGGATTCTCCATAAGACACAAAGGCTCCCTTCCTTTGAATGTGCATGTTATCACTATTTTTATTTTTAGCAGTGTTCACAGTCTTAAGACCTTAAAGTGAGATAAATGTACAGAGAAGGAGATTGTTCTGGTTTTTAAAGGGATGGATCAAAATAAAGGACATGTAAGGTACTCTCCAGCAGGACAGTTCTGTGAAGGGATTAGGTTACAGCCCTAGCACGCCTGAAGCTTCGTGTAATCTTACAAACCCTACATAGCTAACTTTAAGCAAATAAGCAGTTGCCAGCTCTCAAAGACAAAATAAATAAACCTAAAAAAAAGTGCTTATTTTAAGACTGTGGTTCAAAAACCAGGGGCTCCCTTCCAGTAGGCATTAGAGCAGGCCTTTAGATGTTTGAAACAGTGATTTCTGTCAGTATCTCAATAAGCAATCTCCTTTCATGGGTTTCCTTCTGCTGGCATTTTATCCATCTGTGTGGTCTGTTCTGAAGTTGGATATGCCATGCTACTGAAATCAGAGGAGATCCAAGGATTCCCCAAATGCTTTCCCTTGAGGGCTCTTGGCACGAGGCTTTGCCAGGGAAGAAGCACCTTTGAACACTGTTCAGTTGCATGTTTTCAGAGACGAACACGCAGCAAATGAGGCAGAAAGTAGAATTCAGAGGTTCAGAGTGGGATAGATATCCCTGTCCTACCCACAGCAGTTTCCCAAACAGGCACCCCACCTCCAGACAAGGGTTGTGCTTTCTTGCACTGTGAGGTAAGAGACTCATATGATACAAACTGGCAGAGGAATGCATGTAATCATTGATCCCCTGGCAAGTTGGCCCAGCTTGTTTCAAAGAGATTTGCTCCTGGAAAGAGCAAGATCACTGCTGTTGATGGTGAGTAAAGAGGAGAAAAGAGAAACAGAGCTGCAAAGTATCTGAAGGTTTCCACTGGTCAAGCAGGATTTGGAAAGATTTCTTCCCCAGAGATCCCACCTTTCATTCCAGGTCTTTTTTCCATATCACTTTTTTCAGTTAGGTTCTGGCAGGCTACAAGACTTAATCTTTCCAGAAAAATGGAAACCTGCAGCAACTCTCCCTGATTGCCTTGAAAGTTCACTGAATCTGAAACAAGAGGAACTACTTATTAAATAGATATATCTACAGTAGTTATTGAGAAAGCACACACTGTTGCCATGATTTCTATTTCAATGCTATTGGGCATTTAAATTTTGGGAACAGAGACTTCATAAAGATTTGATAGATGAGTATGCACTATGACCAAGAGTTTCAGAAGCAGCTAATTGTGCAGAGTGCCTTTGCCCTTTGATAGCTTCTTTGACAAAATTAAGGTAACTTGATTTTCAGAAAGAGCTGGATTTCCTATTGCCAAATATTTCCACAAGCTCATGGTAGGAGCATGGAAAATCATTAGCTGCTACCATCAAGTTTACTGAAGGATTACTTCAATAAGGTCGCCTTCCCTCCCAAACCAAACAGAGCTGCTTGTTTCTCTTACAGGTGTACTAAGTTCACAGCGTTAAACCTCTGTCAACACAAAAAAGCAGTTTTGTATATTGCTGCTTTCTGTGTTGTGCTATGATCCTTTTTATGCGTATGCTTGCAGCCTCAGGTAAGAGTGCTCTGGTATGGTATTTAGGGGAAGGTTTTCTTCATAATTTCTAGGACTACTGCATAAAAGTTTGCAGATTCAAAGTTTAAATTCTGTTCTCAGTAACTCTAAGCTTATAACAATGCAATTACACTGAAAACTTTAGCATTTTCCTGTACTTAGCTACTGAACAAAGAGTAAAATTTAACTGAGAGGGCTGAACATCATTCAGCGCTTGTAAAAACAGAATGAACTCTTTACATTTGTTAGTTTCCCTCCCATTCTTGTGACAGCCTCTTTATTGCTACACGCTACCTTGAGGCTACAGGGAATCTTGTACAGCTGTCATTGCAGCTTTGAATGTTGGCCAGCACATGACAAGCTGATGAAATGATGTGAACAGCACTCGTTGCTAATGACTGGACCTCTCATCAACTCACACTCCCATTCTATGGTTCACCAGTGCTTCTTTCCTTTAGGAACAAACCTTAAATTAAAGACACTTTACAGTTAACTGCCAGTAACCTTCTGCAAGGTATCTCATCCCACTGACAAACGTGCATATATTTAACAAATAATTTTAAAGACTAATAAAAATATTACGTTGATTTTGGTCCCACCAGCACATCTGCATTACCCGATACACTTATATTGAGTGAAACAGTGGCCCAACATAGGATGATCTACACAAAAAGCAACACTGAAGCTCTTCTTTACGGAGAAATCTGACTACACCCCATCCTGCTTTCAGCCCTTTATCTGTTATGTGAGTAAAGATGTGGGTGGGAAGACTGTAGTCTCTGGGAAAACAAATCCATTCTTTGCCTGCTCAAGAAATTTTTATCCTCACAGGAATACGTCAAATGCAGGCAGCCACCGGCCACTGAGAAAAGTCTTCAGTCACTTCCAGTGGGGGCTGGATCAAACTCAGTTGTACCTGTCACTGAACAGACTCACAATGTGTAGGGGTCAGGCTGTTTGCTGGCAAAGGTCACAAGATACAGATACTCTCATAGCCACAACAGATTTTATTGTAATAAAAGAAGGTGAGGTTTGGGATTTCTTTTTCCCTAGCCATTGCTCTGACAGGGCCCACTGGGATGTTTGTAGCAGATGCAGTGGTGGAGATGTGCTATGGCTGACAGTAAGAGAAGCTCAAACATTGTTTTACAGGATGTGTCCAACTCACAGCTGCCCTCCACTTCAATTTAGCACATCTCCAAGAAAGCAAGTAGGACATCCAAGCATTTCATGTTGAGGAAAGGGGAAGCAGTACCATGAGAAGAGTGCATGGAAGACAAGGTGAGTAAATCCAGCATGGAAAAAAGAGGTAAACCACCATTTCACCACTCTTTCTTTTGTTAAGCTGTTTTGCAGGATGCAGTCGTAGCATGAAACATTTCCTTCAAAATCTATGACAGTAACTTTTTTGCACTGGTTTAATTATTACTTCCACACTCTTCCATTTAAGGCATTAAATGAAATATAAAATAAATACAAAATAAAACAGCATTCCTCTGTATTTGGGGCAAAGATTCATTTATATGATGCTACATCCCGTTTTCATCTCCATTTTCTTAAACAGAGTCCACCTGCTTTCACTGAAATTCCTTCAAGACTTGTCCATCTCTCTGATCAGATTATTCCCTCTTCAAAGACATCTCTGGATTTCCATTTTCTTTTAGCTTCTCCCTTTCTCTCTTTCCTTTTCCTCTTGAGTTTTCTTATTTTGTGAAATTGTTACTGTAAAGGGATGCTCCTCAGTCTCTTGCTCACCCTTTTACAACACAGCCCTCTTTCCTCTATGCTGCCTTTAGCACACAAAAGGTCTTCCCAGTCCCTGCTTATTAGGCATCTTGCCTACTGTTAATCATGACTGTGCAAAATTAGTCTAGTAATCACGATCAGACAGTGCAGGACTAACAGTTAAAACTTGTTAAGAGTGACTTTTATTTACCACATATAAAGAAACTTGGTGGGTACATTCCTTTAGCAGCTAGGTACCTGAATCCTTTGTACAGAATTAAGAAAGTCTTCTCCAGAAGTCTGTTTGCTATTTACCATTGGTGGGCATCCATCCATCTTTCATACTTGACTGCAGGGCAGTCACAGACTATTTTGTAAGAGGACAGTAACCAGGTGCAACTCCCAGGCCATCAGCTAGTTGAGCCAACTCATGTCATGGCACTGTACTGGGAAGAGGCTGGCATAGCTAAAAAAAACAGCAGCCTTCCCTAGAAACCTGTAGCCAACTTTGAATTTAATGTATCTATCACTCACAATGTGCTGTCATTCTTACAGTGAGAGACTCCTGTCATAAATGTTAAAGGTTTTTCTGAGCAACTAGACAAAATAAGGTAGTTTTTGCTAAAATCCCCTGTGAAATGCCAAGCGCTATTCTCTAAGCTCAGAGAGAAGTAGCAGATAAGTGACTTGAAGTTTTATCACTAAATTACCTGGATTACTTCTCTTTCCAACGTAGTTGCTTCTTATGAAGTAGATATTTAATTTCTCATTTTCAATATTTATGGGAAAACAACGAGTTGCTTAGAAAAATATCACCAAATACATCCTAAAAAGTAAACAGTTGAAAAAACAGCTTGTTACAATATCTAGACAATCTCACTGGTGTGCCGAAAAACACAAAACAAAAAAGACGGGTAACCCTGTAAAAATAATTCTCCACTTGTTAGTAATCCCACTGAGTCCAGTAAAACCAACTCACACCAAGAAATGTAAGCATGCTTTTGCTGTTTCACTGTGTTTGCTTTGTGACTTTGCTGACAAAAGTTCATACTGAGTCCTTACAGATTTAATCCAAGTTCAGTTCTTACCAGTGGTTAGTGTCAGGATACTGTTTAACCACCTTGACTTGTTTCGCTATAGTATCTTTATCCGAATGGGGTTTTGCTGGTGCAGATACTGAGACAGCATGAAGTGATGGCACTTGTCAGTGTACAGGATGCACTGCTACTTGGGCTAGAATTTGCTCTCCAGTAGGTGAGAAAGGCAGAGAAATAAAAGTCAACAGGGTGGAGAGCTGCTTGTTTTTACCAGTGTGCATCACTTCTAATCAGGCACAACTGTGACAGTCCCTAGGGAGCAGCACATCCCTGACAGTCACTGACTTTCACGCAGTTTAGGGACATGGAGGACAGCTCTAGATGAGGCTGGCCTGCAACCTGGGCAATATTTGCCAGAAAATTAAAAATGATCAGAATTTCTATGTGAGCAACCATGAGCAAGCATGTTCAGGTACTTTTACTGATTTTTGAGACCCTCCTTTTCCCCTCCTTCCCCACAAGATTCTTGTTCCTTTTTTTCCTGCCTTTCCCCTGACTGGCCACAAGCAATTGATTCATTTCAAATCACCAGCAAAAGGCTGATGAAAACCCTTCCAAACTCTATTGCTGAAAATAAGCTATTGAACATAAATAAAACACCTCTTGTACCCAGGGAGGAAAAGGACCAAAAGTGGTGGAGTGATAGTCGTTAGGTTTCTCTGTAGCAGGGCACTTTGCAGCAGCACTGATGTAGCATTTTTGGTATGGCTGCAAAATAGGAAGACCGGAAGGAAACAGTTCATTTAGGTCAGTCCTTTTTTTAGCACAGTTATTTAATCTGGGTCAATTTTGAAATTAAAACCTAAAGCATTTCATTTTGAAACTGCCTGAGTGAAAAGTCCAGGTGCTGTTTTGAAATGCTTCCATGCTCTCCTCTGCTGTGTTGATTGACAGCCTCAATTCACAGGCTGATCCAGTCCCTCTGAAATGACATCTTTTAGTGAATTTTATCCTCCCCATTTGTTTCTATTACTGTTTTCATAACTCTTACGTCTCATTCACAAGGTTATGAGAGGCCATTGTAAGCCAGATGTCCCTGATGATGGTAAGAAAGTGCCAGCAGCAATAGCTTACTACAGTACCAGTTTGCTGTAACTCATGCTCTGCTATTCCATGGTGGCTTTGCAGGGCTGACTGGCCTGTGACATTTCCAGCCTCTCAGTACTAACTCAACAAGGGATTCAGAGTCAAGGCTTCTTACGCTGCCATTCAATAACGTTTACTATTGACACACGGCAAGAGTGTAGGTAGGAAGCTGATGTTTTTTCCTTTTAGAAGGGATGAAAACTTGAGGTTTCTTTCTGATACAGCTGGATAGAAGGAGAATCATGCAGGTGTTGAAAGCCTGAAGCCTTCGCCTTGGCTTCTAGAAAAGTAAGAAGCGAGGGAGAGTGTTGAGGCAAGATATAAATTATGTATTGAGCAAAAATACAAGTATCTTCTAAATTTCTCTCAGTTTCCTCTCTGCAAGATCTGTACCAAGAGTCGTAGCGTACAAAGGTCTGACAGGGAGAACCTGTGTGATATTTATTTTGAGTATATAGGAGCTGGTGAGAGGGTGCTGTGAAGAGCAGTGTGGTATGCCTTGGCTGAATAGAGCCTTTACCCAAACTGAAGTGCTCCAGGTTTGGAATTGCTCTTCCATGCCAGTCTCAAGGAGATGTTTTATCCTCTCAGTGTGAGCATTTACTTTCCTTTAATCTTGCTCTGACTTGTGGAATGGACAAATGGATGTAGGAGAATGTAATTCTCCTTGTATTCTGCTCTGGATCGCCTCAATCCATTTAACATTTATCCATCCTGCCTGTGCTTGAACCCAACCTCCTTTGTCTGAGTTAGACAAGGCCTACCACACATTTTCAGTCTGTGAAGTCCAGGCTTTGCTTGTTATGGAGCACAGCAAAGGGAGTGCATCTAATATGCAGATTATGCCCTAGGGTCTAACACATCCTGCTGCATTGAGACATACAGCGCCTGTCTGGAAGATCTTGAGGGATTAAAGCCACTCTAAGTTGAAAAGAAGATGAAAACTGAGGGTCTGCTATCAGTGGAGGGAAGGAAGCCATTGTTTGTGTACAGCCGGTCACTTGTAGGGCAGATGGAAAAACTACGCACCTCCCTACATTGTTGTGTCAGACCTCAAACTGTAAACCTGACCTCCCAACACCTCCTGAGAGCAGCCAAAATAGTCCCTAAATCATTCTGGTTTGGATCTGTCAGTAGCTTGTGGGATTTTGCAGCCTGCGAGGTGGCTGGCCTCTGGGGCATCCCTTGGTGGGGTCGGGTCATTACTGTGCTCTGGGAGGGCAAAAAGTCAGTTTAGATATAGAGACTGATAAATCTTATCACTCAAAGCTTTCCCTGTGTTAATTTATTGTTCCAACTGGTGAGACCTGAAGTATTCACTCTTTAAAAAATGGACTCCTGCTGAGGGCTTGAGGGAAGGAGTGGTGATGGGCTTTTCCCAAATTTTGGCATCCTCATGAGACTCTGAATGGGATCCATTGACCAAGAATTCAGAATATGTACATGCCTAGTGTCAAGGCTTCTTTACTGGAGGTCATGCTCAGCCAACAACTCCAGACAAGATGACTATGCTCTGCAGTACTAATGCAGCAAGTACAGTACACCTAAATCCTATCCCATGCATCAAATTAAACATTGTTGACACGATAATATGATCTTTCCATTGTCATATGAACTCTGGTTGATTTGTTTCACAATGTGTCAGCTTTATGATCTAAACTAGATATTACTCCCTGAAAGTTAATCATTATCTTACACTCATTCACTAGAAAGCAAATGATGCCTAAGTACCAGCAACATGAGTTTTTTAAGGGCCTCTACAAGAGAGCTTTTACAGAAAACTGAGTGGCATTAATGGTGACACAGCTCACATAGCAACATTTGGATGCCCTCCTTGGGGCATGAATTGTGAAATTGTGATAAATGACTCACTTTGCAGTTTTCTTAATTTTATTGAATAGAGATAAGCAAACAGCGCTGGGTGCGTGGGGAGTCTCCTCTCCACCAACACGCACACCTCTTAACACATGCTCTTGGTTTTTATTG
>JASSUY010022321.1:0-13740 GCA_032466535.1 Forpus xanthops
CTTCAAAGGCTGCCAGCAGTGATGAAGATTGTTGGAAGAAGTAAATGACCCCAGAGACCCCCACCACATTTTTTGTATGCATTTCAGGAACTTTCGGGAAAATGATGTAATCCATATGTAGTTCCATGAATGTGTGCTCTGTAGCTATATCAGGGACTGCTTGTGTAGCAATAAGGGGACACATATTAGGAGGAGGTATCCCCCGTGTCTCCCGGCGCTGTAATAAAGAATACCTGCTCGTCAACTAGAAAACTTTGTTGGCAAGTTTGTTCCTGGAGTTTTCTCTGAATCAGTATTTAGCTTCTCAGAAGACTGACAGTTATTTTGAAATATTTTTTTGTATAACTCATGTCTATGTTAAAAATGTACAAACCAGAATGCGTTATTTTCTGCTGACGTGAAATATTAAACCAACATAATAAAAACTTGAAACTTTGAACAAGAAAAGAATAAACTTTGAACACTATTGTAATCAATCTGAGCAGCTCAAACAATTCTTGAGTAATTTAATAATGATTGACAGCACTCTTTTTCAGACATTCTTCATAAAATTCTGTGTGGATTTTTTTGTTCTGGTGCCACAATCCTCATCTGGACTTTCTCTGTTACGTTTTATTTAATGCTAAAGCAGTTTAAGCCTTTGCAGTCGAAATTGAACAAAATGGTCTGCAGTGTGGCTGTTAATTACTTTTGATTAATTCAGAAGGATGTAAAGTCAATATTGCGTTAAACCTATATGGTCTCCTGTTCTGCAACTGGAATGCTTACCTTTATTGTTGATAGTAGGTACAGATGAGACACTGGTTCATTGCCACATTGACATGAAATTAGAAGACCGAAATAAAATGACAAATTCCGTCTTCTCTATTAAATTACTGAGAGTATGATTTATATTAATAAGTCACAGCAAAGTTGAATACCCTAAATGAGTTTGCACTGGTAGAAAGGCAATCTGTTTTGATTTTAAGTTACTTTGATTGTAAGTGCTGAGACACATGATTAAAAGCAAATTAAACGGTGTTACTTAGTGTGGCTTAGGATAACCTCACGGAGAAGGTGAAACAATATTCATGAGCATTCGTATTTTCTGAGGCACCTGGTTTGGAAATAGGCATCATGTTTATAGGAGTCCTTTTCACTATTTCTTAAAATGTACATTGTGATAAATGTAAATGGCCTTCTCTCCCTCAGGACAGTAATTTTCATTTTGTTGAGTAATCTCTATACATATTTCAAAGAATAGTGTAGTTATGCCTTATAATACCACAGCCTGATTCAGTTACTTAGCAACATTTAATGCTAGCAAAAAGAAATGGGAAAGTGATATAGCAGCTATAAAATCATTATACAGCAGAAAGGAGCTGATTACTGCAATGAACACAGAAGTCATTATATTTTATAGGTAAAACAAAATTGTAAAAGAACACATAATCCAAACAGTTGTCATTTTTCCAAGGAGTCAGTTGCTTTATAGTTCTATTTTTCAGGCGAGCTCCCAACCTGTCGAAAAAGCAAAGCTTGGACAAAAGTCTTATTAGCCAAAATATTACTCAATATGTAATTTCCCGTGTACTCCACAGTTCTTCAAAAGTTTTATTGGTGGTTGGCATAATTTTTATTAACTCTTTATCATTAGTACTGCCAAAACAAAAGGTAATGGTGCTGCTCTTCCTTTGTTAGGTTTATCACTCTCCCAGATTGTGAGAAGGTAACTATTTAAGTGTGTTAGCATAACTACAGATGCATACAAGAGCATCCCCTTTCCTGGAGGCTTGGCTGCTGGGCTTAAGACCAGCTCAGAGGAGGTGCAGCCCAGGGCATCCCACTTCATCATGAGAACAATGAAGAGCAGTTCACCAGCCTGGCTTGGTCATGTAGCCTGCTGAGCTGGGTCCCCACTAGACCTGCATGCTGACTTTGCATCTTGAGCTTAGACCTTGGCAGAACCTGGCCACCATCTGTGAGCCTGCACTTGTCTGCTTGCTCCATGCAGCAGGCCCTGGCTGGTGAAGCCCCTGCCTCGCCAGTCCCAGTATCCCTCTTGGCTCTTCCTGGTCCACGGAGATGTAAAGTAATAAGACAAATTGCTCTCCAAAGTCTCTGGGAAATGGAAAGTCTTTATGAAAAGAAGCCTCTTACATGAGCTTTGTGAAAAAAATAATTTCACAGATATACAGTAGGTTATTAACAATTATATTCAAAGATGTAATTATTTCCAGCAGATTCACAAACCAATGTTGGATGCGGAATTTTAATACGAGATCTATTTTATTACAATAATTCACTGATGAGTGCAAAAACATTTATTTTAGGTGGAAGAAATGCTATACAGTGTAGGGCAAAGAATTTTGAAAACTAGTAATTATTCTAAGAAAAAAAAGAAAGTTACAGTTTGCTGGGAAATAACATTAAGGGCAAAATATGAGAAGTTTCATTGTTGCAGTGAAAAGCATGATTTTAGTTAAACTCCAGAGAAACTATGTGAAAAACAGCGTGTACCATATCTTGAGATAAATCTCTAATTGAAAGCACTGGGACGCCAGCAGAAATTACACTGCTTGATCAATGACAGGTTGGATACTACAGCCAACTCACTCACAGTGGGGGAAATATGAGGTCAGAACTAAGTTGTGGAAAAGAAATTTTCATGTTTCAAAAAATATGAGCTTTGCCTATATGAAAGAGAGATAGCTAAGAAAATAAAGAAACTAGTTTAGGAATTTCATGGCAGTTCATGCTGTAGAAATCAGTAAGAAATGTCTTAGAAAAGTGAGATGCATTGCTTTTATGCTAATGAAGGATGGCAAGAGATTTTCTAACCTTCTACTTGAAATCTTACACGAGAAAAAGGCAGGTCTTAGAAGCAGACTTGCCTTTTTCGTAAGTTAGCAGCTTTTCACTTTGTTTGTATGCATCCATACAACCAATAAATTTTTTTGGATCAGTGGTTTCAAGCATGTGTATCAAATAAAGTGATTGCTGCAGCAAAAGCTGGAGACATACAGCTCAAGGACAAAATAGATCAAAACTGGAGACAATATTGTAATAATTAAAATACATATAAAAGTAATTTATAGGATTAATAGGAGAAATATTCTCCTTTTCCTCTTTTCTTCCTTTCAGCTTTTCCCATAGGAAGAGTTGGAACAAAGAAGTCTAATTAATCTGAAAGAGAAGCTTAATCAGTATATGAAGGGGGCTATATGGTGTAGCTGAATCTCACTGCAGGGAACTGAATGAAAACTACTGGAAGCACTAGGAAGGCTAAGAAAAGTATTTAACTATCAGTCTACTGTTCAACAGAGTGATATGCTTGGTGTTTACTAAAATGCTCATCTAAAGGAGATGACTGACAGAACTGCTACCTGCAAAGGGTAGGTTTCCAGAGGCAGGCAGAGATAGAGAGAAATAAGGGTTTCCAGAGAAAGATAACCAGAGAATAGAGAAATGAGATGTTCATCAGTTTGTCTGGACCTGATAAACCAGGTTACTTAGGCAATAAGCAATCTTAAAGATGCTAGCAGAAAACCTGTGGAAGACTAGGAAGTGGCAGAGCTGAGAAAATGCAAATAAAGTGCCTATTAGAAAAAAAAAAAAAAGAAAAATTGAAACAATAAATTAGAATTTGTAAATTTAACTTTAACTTCTGGTGGAAAAATCTGGAACTAACATGGTCTCTCTAGTTAAAGGAGTGTATGTATTGTAAATTGGTAGATGTTAGAAAACAAGCAGGATCTTTAGGAATGTGGAAAGATACTCTAGGAATTAAAAATTACCTTGGAGAAGTGGTCTGAAAAACAGAATGAAATTCCCAGAGACCTTGTTTTATATATCTTCTTGTAATTGCAACATCTGTCTATAGTGTGCTTCTATCCCATCTAGCTATGTCTGTGGTACAACTGCTGCTTAATGGAATTGCGATATTGTCTTTATCTCAGCGGCAGAAGCTGTATCTGATGTAACAGTAACACTACTTGCATAAACTAGACCATTTAGGAAATAAGAACATTTTGAAGGAAAAAAGACAAACTGAATTTTACTTAGTTTTTGCTTATATTGGTAAAGCACCCTTAAATAACAGCTGTGTTAGTCAACTTATGTTGTCTTGTTTATGGTAGTGTGAGAAAAGAATCAGTGTGAGAAGCCAATCAATAAACGTAATGGAAGCCAACAATCACATTTTAATCTAAACGTTTCATCTATGTGAGATGTAGAATCCTAACTTGCAGCAATTCAAGATAAAAATATATGTGCTTGTGTTTTACACATACATTCAGTTCCTGCACTTCAGCTCAGTGGTGTCAAAGAAATGTGATTCTGGCTTCCTAAACATTGTGTTTCAGGTTTGCTTTCTGAAGTGAACTGCAGATGTACAGTAAGGAAAGAGAAAATGTCTTGTATAATAAAAAACCTGATTGAAGACCCTTAAAATTAGTGTTTCTTTCCACTGACACAGTAGACTCCAGAGTAATTTCTAAAACAGACTAACCAATTTCTTGACTACTTTGATACAATACCTTTGTTATTTTTCAGATCTGGAAAAGTCTTCCTTTCTTACTGAAAATTTATCTCTGGTAAATTTTGCATATTGAACTGAGCAGCTTGACTTCTTGAGTTTTTGGTCATTTTCAGTTTCCACGTCTTGTATTCTTGCAGTTTTGACAATGTAAAAGAGGGAAAGAGTCTGGTGTGAGGTAGGGGCACAAGGAAGAAAGAGAGATGCTGAAATAAAAATTGTTATTTCTGTAGAAGTAGGTAGCAGGATTAGGGTTTAGGGATAATCACATAATGAATACTGGAACATTGTAAATTCTACTGGTGTGTGCGTCTGTTTCCCTGGGATGCAGCCTTTGCCCTGATGCTCCCTTTTTTATTACAAATGTGGTTAGTACCATGGGTTGTTTATTATCTCATTCTAAGATTTAAAACAAGAACAAAATTGCATGACTTTTTGACAAGAAGTGGTGTTTTATCAGCTTTAGGGCATTGAGTCATCATAGATATTTGTGTACAAGATTGGATATTAATGGCTACTTTCTTTATGTTATGGCTGTCATTAATAGTGACGGATAGATGGATAGATGCAGTTTATGCTTTCATCCTTTCCAGGTGACCTGCAATGACTTTGAAACCTCACGTTTGCACTCTCTCCTTTTTCAGCAGGTTCTGAATTGTGATGACTTTCTCTTCAAAGCCGTTGTTCTATTGTTGAGCTCAAGGCTGTTCATGGCTTTGGCCAGATGGAGTCACTGTCATATTTAAAATGCACCACTTCCTCACAGAGGCTGAAAGTTCTTCGTGCACATGTAAGCCTACTTATTAAACTTTTTTAGAAAAACACTGTGGTAATAAATAACATAATGCTGTTTGGTTTTTAAAGAGTAATTTGCAGTGCTGCAGAAGGAGAGTGGCAGCAATGAATTATCAATCTGACCCAGGCATGAAACAGCAAGCGAGCTGACAAAGCCTTTCGTTGATGAGGTATTAGAGTGATGGGGTTTGGAATAATTTTCTCCTTTCTTGGAAAGATGCAACAGTAAGTGATTCTAATGAGTGAAACCAAACCTGAAAGTTGACTATTATGGAAGTTTCTCTATAATGTGTGGTGTATATATTGTATATTTACAGCTAATTTAACTACTCAAAAATCTATTTGAGATTAGTATAAGATCAATAATTCAATGCCTTGTCACTAGTAGTCTTCATGGTTAGTAATCCTACATAATTTGTGGTTGTAAAGAGTTCCCTGTGGAAGCACTAACCAGAGGAAGTCTGAAAAAGTAATATATTTTGTGGAATGGGAGCATAATATACTTTTATAATCTTATTCATAGTATTGGTCACAATTGCAACCCCTAAATTCACATTTCCCACTGAAGCGTATAAAATGGTAGCCTTTATTGTTATTGTGAGTTTGTTCAGTAAAATAGGTTTACTTTATAGGTTGAACTTAAAGCATTTGGTTATTTGTCCTTTGATTACTGTATGAATATGAACAGCACTTTGTATGACAACCTTCCTTAAATGCCATCCGAGCCCCAAGGGAGTCCAGGAAGATTTTGACCTTTATTTCAAGGAAATGAATCAGGCTTGTTAATACAGAAGAAAAGCAACTGCATATTTGCAACTACAATTCTAAACTTCATAGTTAAATTCAGTGCCAGTTTAGTACCAGAAATAGTCATGAAAGGTCCCTGCCCATAGCAAGGGGATTGGAGCTAGATGATCTTAAGGTCCTTTCCAACCTTAACTATTCTGTGGTTCTATGATCTGTGCAGATTTCAGGTTTATTCTCTTGCTGATCTTCTTTTTTCTTTTTCGCTTTGTAAGAAGGAAGAAAAAAACCCAGCATTTTATTCAGAGTCACATCTGAGTGTGCATTTCTTCGCATTTAACGGAAATTGAATATGATTTTATCGATAGCTTAAATAGAAAATGTAGGAATTTTTAGGAAACAGTTAAAGGCTTTGTGTGTAACAAAATTGTTTTTCCTCACATGCTTTGATAGTAAAAGGTATATTGTAATTAAACTAAACATGGTCGTTTTCAGAAGTACATAGGGCTGGAAGACGCATAGATTTCATTCGTTTTTTGAACACGAACAATATGCAAAGACTTAAATAACTTTTAAAACCTGGTAAGTTAAAATAAATCTGACTCATTAACACCCATATTGCACCAGAGAAACAGCAGGAAGTGAGCAATATGCCTTTCAAATTGGAAATTTATGTTAGCAAATACCAGTAAACAGTGTGAATACTCTTGCTGATAGCATTGGGAGTGCTATTTAGATTGGCATTGCATAGCTAGGTGTTAAGTCATCTCACCATCTAGAGGCAAGAATCACACAATTTTTTCCTACAAACACCATAGTTAAATGAACATAACATTTACTGCAGCAGCCATCACCCCTTTGTACCCAAAGGATAAATAAATGTCTTTAAAACTCTGAGAATGGAACAGGAACTGCATTTCCTTGATTCACATTTTTTTTCTTGCCTTCCTTCTGATTCTTTCTTCCTGCTATGACTTTCTTAATTTCAGACAATGTATATCCCACCCTGCTCCTCAGTAAAATTCCAGAGGATGCACACACAGCAGATGGCTGTGGGCTGGTGGTCTGTCTCCTTTCGGTTGCTTTCTGGGTTCTGTGGAGTTTTTTGTTCTTTCCAGTTCTGATCTGAGAAAAAGGCTGCCCTGGACAGTATTGTCATTCTCTGCTCTTTGAAGAGATGGTGTTTAGCATCTAAATCATCCTGTGGGCCTTTGAAAAAGCAAAATGGTACCAAATCACTGCATCCACAATGTCATGTTAGGCAGCTGGGAAATTAATTTTAGGATAAAGTGGCATTCTTTTACATCTAGTGTAATGTAACAAGTGTCTCACATGTATGCCACTAGTAGCCCCCAAAGGGAACTGTGTCGAGTGCTTAAAACATCAGGCAGAACGCATGACCTGCTGTGTGGATCTGACACTCTGCAAGCTTTGGATATTCCAGCTGTGCTTGCAAAGACAACCTGAAGGAGAATTCCTAAGTATCCTTCATGGAAAACAACCAGAAGGCAGGCTGCATGTGAAGGCAGTATGTAAATCAGAAAGATGGACTATCTGTAGTAATCGTTATGTAATTGTTTCACCTTCCCAAAGTTGAAGAATTCATATAATTGGGGGAGGTTAGCAGTCACTCCTACTCACTAACAGTACGTCTTTGGGATGAACTGGAATTTGGAGTATTCTATAAAATACAGTGAAGATGTAGCCAATTTCTTTAAAGATATAGCTAACTTGTTTAAAGGTGGCCCAGTCAGATCCTTTATATTCTATGACTGTAATAAAGGTCCAGTTCTGTGATTTCACCAGTTGTGAAAACAATAGAAAATACAAGGAAATTTGTGTAGGTAGTGGCAAAAGGGTTGCAACCCATAGAATTCTGTTCTGTAGAACCTTCATCAAATTTAAATCAATCTGCTTGAAAAAGCATATTAATACTTGTAGTAATCATTAAGTGTTGCTGTTAACCTCTAACCTTACACTAATTATTCAGCTTTGGGAGGATGCATCAGTTACTTATTGATCGTTAAATTTAGCACATAATTCTGATTTACCTGTCTGAAGGATGTTACAATTTGTTGTTGCTAAATTAAAAGCAGTTAATCTCTTTCCTGTATTCATTTATATTAAGTAGATAATTTCCTGATAAAATTTGCTGACTGCTCTAAAATGTAAATGCATGCCATGTACTATTTTTGTGTTTCTATTTTATAGCATGTTTATATTTTATTCATTTAATTAAATAAAAAGCATGAGGAAAGAAGTCATTTATAACTGAGATACTCAAGCTTTCAGCTCCAGAGTTTGACTTTGACCAAAATGTGTTTGGCATAACAGAGGTAAGAGAGTCAGGGAAAAAGTGTTTTTTTAATCCTTAAAGCTGGACTCTGTTGAGTTCCTATAGTGACAGATGATGATATATCCATATATGATAGGGATATAACTAGCATTTTGGATGTTTATTCCTTTGGTGGTCATTCCCATGCTTCTTATGGAAACTGCCTTTTCTAGGGAGTGTTAATCCTATGACATTAACTGGAATAAAGTGGTGCTGCAGTAATTACGTCTCTGAGGTGAACTGGGCTCAGTAACTTCAGTCAGAATTTGATGTCTTGAAGATTGTCCCCAAATTGTTGTTGTTGTGTAAGAAGTAGGAACTGCATCGTCTCTTGAATAAAGGCTATGTCATTGTGTAATGTTATGTTTCTGTCACACTGGAAAAGCTGTTTGCCAAAATACATGTACCCAGAATTAGTGGAATCCCCAGGTTGTAAAACCCAGTGATTGTGGATATGGGTGCGAGATTTGGCTAATGTACTTCTGAAATAACTCCTACCTGTTTCTCAATGGAGCTTCAGTCACATTCCATAGCCCCTGCAGCAGCTGGAATTCTGGTACATCCAGCTCTTAATGCTTTTCATGGGGTTACAGAAAGTAAATTTGTACTGACAACGCCATTGTGAATACAGTGCTTTCCCATGAGGATGCTGAAGGCAGTTTCCACTCATAATCATGCCCTAACCTATTAGTCAACATGGCTAGCAATGTGGTGAGATTTTCTTGAGACCTGGTTTGCCTTGTATTTGAAATGTTCTGGTGTAGCAGCCTTCTTCAGTGTTAAGGATGTTGAGCTACCTGCTTTTGCTTGTAACACAAATCCAGAAGTTGACAGAACCTTCCCATGGGTGAAGAAGGAGGAATGAGACAGATGGCAGAGTGCTCTGTATAGTTTCTATCCTTCCTATCTAAGACCAGCACATCCTTATCCTCACCTTTTACTGTATCCTAGCTGATATAAGTGCGATGGAGAGGCAGCAAGTTAATTATAGACATAAAGGGATAAAGACAGGATTTTTAAAGTAAGTCTCTGGAGAATTTATTTTATTTTCATATCAGAAAATGCACTTAATTTAAACCAATTTGAAATTATTTACAGTTAATTGAGGCCATCCATTCTAAAGTTTTGGGTTTTTTTTTTTTTTTTAGACATTTTAATGTAGTATATGTATGTTTTGAGCATAAAGTCCATCAGGAGATAGATGTTAGCAAAACCTTCACAGCTTCCAGCACTGCAGGATTGTAATGGGCTCCACAAACTGGCAGTCCTGGTGCTGGGAAGAATAGCCTGATGAATTCTAGTGGCAGCAGCAGTTCAGTGGCTGTAAAGCACTGAGTACAGAGGATGAAAATGCATTAGACAAGTGCTATATACTTCCACTAATCTATCACAGGACAATCTATCATGTGTTTCTCTTCCCTTGGATGAAGTTGCCTTCCAGCAACATCAGCACAAATATTTGGAAGAAGATAGAGAAACATATGGCTTGCAGTACTTCACTGACAAATTGCTTCAGCAGAAAGCATGCCTTTTCATTTACCTTCTCAGCCAATGCCTAGAGTTAATCACAGAAACTGAGTGCCACTGCTGTGCCATATGGAAGCAGAATTAACTGTGTTAACAGAAATTTAAACACATGTTGGGAGAGTCACAGGAATTATGAGTCCTGGGAGTATACATTTAATAGTCAGACAGGAACATCTGACAGAAAAGAGAGGAAAAAGTTGCACATTTCTTGAATCTTACTCTCTCCAAGACACTCTCTCTTTTGGCTTAAGCTTTCACCTTGTATGCTCTCCTTCATGTGCTCCATAAGTTTTAGCTACTTCATAGGGTAGGCAGTAGCAACACTGAGAATGCAATCCTGATCGCACTGAGATCAGTGGCAAGACTCCAGAGGACTGGGGTGAGCCAAAATTTCTCTTTTAATATAGATTCAATTCTATGAAAACTGATGGTTTAACAAAAACCCCAAAACCAAACAAACAAAAAAAAAGAGACAATAACAAAAGCCTTTGTGCTTTTTCTAAATATTTCTAAATGACACAACTGGATCCCTGTTCTCTAGTTACTTGCCAGTATGATGAATTTTTGGGTTGTATTGTGCTTTGGGGTTCCAGGTCTAAGGGGATTGTCTTGGCAGCTTTGCTGTATCTTCACTTTAATCAATAATGTAATCAAATTGTCCTTCCTCCTCCAGTGTTCTCTAGCTCTCTCTTGAAATGATTAGGAAAGATTTAGAGGATACTAGATGCCCTCAGTGAGCACATAACTGAGAAATCTCATTACCACTCATGAGGAATATTCAGAACAGGGCTATTAAATGACAGGCTCAAGTCCAAATTTGAACAGTTAGTAAATTCTTTCCAGACCTCATGAGAGTGAGTTGAGGAGGAATTAATCCCATCTGGCTTTAGCCATCTCTAGTTTAGATATCTCCACCTGAGCTTGCTACCTGTTACTGCCTATATACTGGGGGGGAGTGCCGTGGGGGGGAGAGGGTTAATCATCAATTTTAAGGCACATCAGTAATTTGAATTGTTTTACACGTCTACTTTAGGATGAGATTAGATGTTTCCAAAGAGTGCTTGTATCTTTCCAATGACTGAACAGGGAGCCTAAAAGGTAAATGTCTACATTGTAAATAGGTCTAGTTAGGTGACATTCATTTCCTCTGTGATCGCCTTTCATTTTCCAGCAGGACAGCCTATATTCCTCCCAGCTTTTGGGGAATAATTTCAGTTCCCACTGAGTTTCCAAACTGCTGCAATGCCGAGGTAGGCCACTGGAATTGAAGCCAAAGCACTGATTTCCCAAAATCTGACCTTGGAGAAATTGTGCAGTCGACATGGTGGGAACTGGATGGCCTTTATCACAAATGGTTGATAAGGTGAAAAGAGTGGATATGGAGAGAATCAAACTAATTTAAAGATCAGTGGAGACATACAAATGTGTGCTTAGCCCCATAAAATGGAAAATAGATCTTGAAGTACACCACTGTTTTTTTGACACTAGATGGCAACAGTATACATTAGAAATAGTGTATTCTCAGCCATTAAAAATAATTACTCAAACAATTGAACGAAGGAGAATCACAGAGATTATTTTTAGAATAGATTTTGCATGAAATAAGAAAAAAAAATGAAGCATGTTTAGAGTGCCATATGTTTCTGTGATAAAGATACAGAACCTGGAGGAACGGAACTAAATCTAATAGAAAAAGCTTATAATTACTTTGAGGTAGAATCTGCCCTCCCATGAAAAACTATATATTAGAGGTTCATCAGTCTAAACAAAGGCTAGATGTAGCTTTTCCTGACTGAATGTTTACAGGTGGTCTGAAAGTCAAAGGCTCCACTCCTTTGCTTCTTAGCTGCCTAAGCAAACTATTGCATGTGTGGGGCTTGAAAGCAGTTTTGTTGTATGATCGAATACATTTGTAGAAATTATGAATCAAATTTTAATTTCCAGCTCTGAAGCAGAGTAGTAGGAACATTATGCTGTATGACTCATTTAATTAAAAATAACAAAAAAGAATGAAAGACTGCAGAGAGACAAATTTGCGGCGTTTGTTATTTTGGGAGGAGAGATTGCAGCTGCACTTCTCCCTCATTTCACAACTGTCTAAACCCTTTAGACCATTTGGTTGGTGTCATTATCCACTGCAGAGGAACAGAAGGATGTGAATTTTTGATGCTGGCCATTCCCTTTTCTTTCCTGATATACTTGAAATGCCATGTCGGGAAGATGGATAGAACTGTATAGAACTCAGCTGCTCAGGGAAACTTCTCCAGTCGCCACTGTTCATTAGTTTAGGATAATTTTTCTGAATATATATATATTTCTCATTATGATTATTTTTTAGATAAATGCCTCCCTCCCAGCGAGATCCAGTATATTCTCATTTGAACTTGCCAGGTTCCCAATGGTGCCATTTGTGGAGCATCCCGTAACTGTCAACATCCCATAAGTGCTGATGAGTCATTAGATCTGTGTTACTATGATATGATTTCTGCAGTAAATGGAAACATTGGACCATTAAAGAATAGGAGAATGGACTATTTAATGGTTAAGAAAATGTGTAGTATAATTCCTGGACTATTCATAAGTTTGTCCTTTTAATATTGCTATGATTTAGAAAGGAATACTTATTTCTTTTGTAGAATATGCTTCTGGGCTATGGATGGGTTTCCTGTAAAACAAAGTGCGCATTGACTGAATTAGCACACTGTAGAGTTTTCTACAGGACCAAAACCATAGCAGTATTTGTTGCTTCACATTAAAAGAATATAATGAGATCTTTTGTGGGGATAGAATGAGAATTACCTGCTTTCTGGGTATAAAGTCATACAGTAGAGATTTGAAACATAGGCACATAGGAACATAGACAGTCTTCCCAACTGCAAGAGCTGCATCTATATTGTCTTTTAAGTGGACTCTTCTTCTACCTTCAAGCAGAAGCACACTAAACATCCATATTATCTGCATTCAGGTCTGTGGCATGAGGATCCAGGTTCTGAGCTTGCCACTAGGTATTTCAGTGAGGAGGTATTCTATAGCATCCAGAAAAGGAAAAATTTTAACCCAGCATCCAAGGTTCAAAATCCACAAGATAACTCTTGGTTCCTATGTGTCTTTGAGGTGAGGTATGTCCTAAGGGAAATATTTTTGGAGGAGAGAAACAATGACTTTTTTTACTGTTAGGCGAATGTGGATGTGGAGTATGAGACAGAAAGATGAAGTGAACTGCTCAAGGCTATAAAGAAAATTTTATATCAGGGCCCTGATCAGAAGGGATGAACTGCTGACTCCCAATGCTATGCTAAGATACCTCTCTCTGTTAAAATAGGCCCATGAATCATCCTAAAAGCCAACAGTAATGCTTTATGCATCTCAGCACTGCAGATGCTATTAGCACTGTTGAGAAGAAAAGGACTTCTTTATACTTGCAGCAATAATAATTTGTAACTCTTATGAGCATTTATTCATATTTAAAACATTTACTATATTAATCCAGCAAAACATGTGGTGTGTCAACCCTGCTTTCCCAGGACCAACCTTGGCTTTGCTCCTGTCTAAAAAAAATCCTATTATTATTATTTTTTTTCAAAATCTAGTTTCCAAAGCCTGTCAAAATTACTTTGCAGTCATGTCCATTTCCTGACAATGCCTTTCTTTTAAATCCTTAGGAGGTATTTGTAAGATATTGTAAGCTTCTTGGTGGCAATGGTGCACAGAGAGAGAAAAATAAAATCCTGATGCGAGCCTTTGTATTTCAGTACATTATCTCCATTTGATTGTGAATGATAATACCTGCTTATTTTATGTCCTCTTTCAGATATGAACAATT
>JASSUY010022322.1:0-21801 GCA_032466535.1 Forpus xanthops
CCCCCCCCCCCCCCAATTCAATTAAATCCAGCATTAAGCAGTCTCAAAATAGCAACATATTTAGGGGAGAGTGTTGTCTGTTCGGGCTTTTCTTGGGGTATCTAGGGACCAGCGTAGGTGTTGGGCATAAACTTTAACCTAAACCATAGCATGAAAATGTGTTACAGTTTTTCAGGAAAGATGCACAGTGCAGAAATAAAAGGAAAATTGCCTAGAGAATTCTTAATTTGCTTAGAAGTTGTGGCACATGGAAAAAGCTTAGAAATCTTTTTCTTCTTCTTTTAGTAATCATATGGTAACCACAGAACTGCCCAAAACAATATAGTTCTATCTCCTCTCTAATTTCATTTCATCTTTTTCTTTCTTGCAGAATAATGGAATGTATTGTATGAAATAAAGTATGAGGTTTTGGCCTGTCTTCCAGCCCTTAATGAGGTATCTTTACAGGGAAGAGAGAGAACTTAAAAGAAACAAAATCCTCCATTTTGTGAAATGACACACTTTGAACTTTTTTTTGATATGTGTGTCTGATCTTTCTAGCAAGCTGAATTCGACCTAGTTAAACTTACTTTGTTAACTTAAGAATTTTAGAGTACTTTTACCCACCCCGATTAAAACAAGTATGCCAACCATATGCTGTGCTGCATCAAAAGGAGCATGGCCAGCAAGTCAAAGGAGATGATTCTGCTTCTGTACTCCACTGTCATGGGACCCCACCTGGGGAACTGCATGTAGCCCTGGGGCCCCCAACACAAGAGGGATGTGAACCTGTTGGACCAAGTCCATAGGCCACAAAGATGATCAGAGGGCTGGAGCTCCTTTGCTGTGAAGACAGGCTGTGAGAGATCTGAGGTTGTTCAGGAGAAGAGAAGGCTCTGGAGAGACCTTAGACTAGCTTCCTAAAGGCAGCCTACAAAAAATCTGGGGAGGGACAAGGACATGTCGTGACAGGACAAGGTGGGGATGGCTTTAAACTGAAAGAGGGTAAATTTAGATTAGGTATTTGAAAAAAATTCTTCACTATGAGAATGGTGACTCTGAAAAGTTGTGGCTGCCCCAACCTTGTAAATATTCAAAGCCAGGTTGGATGGGGCTTCGAGCAACGCAGTCTAGTGGAAAGTATTCCTGTCCATGGTAGGGAGGTTGGAATATATGATCTTTCTGATGACTAGATGACCCTTCCAACCCATATCAATCTATGATTGTATAGTACATACCGCTTCATAAGTTTGGCTGCAAGTTCCCCATGAACACTGCATTACTGATATGTCTGGTTTGTTTTGTAGAAGTTACTACCTACAGTTTAGTACTTTATGTAAGCTAAAATTGTGTTGGTAGTGCTTTGGGTATGTTTACTAGACATTCAGCTGAGATAACCAGTGTTAGTATGTTAAGTGGTAGTGACTGCTAACTAGACCGTGTCTTAAGTAGCAGTGTATTGAAGGGTTTCCTCTTAATTCAGTCATCCAGTGTTGTGCTACAGAGGAAAAGAGCACTTTGATTTGCTGTTTAAGTTTTTTGGTTTACTTTTTTGTGCTGACATGTTGAATAGTGTTTTCATTTTGGAAGGAGATGATGGAAACTGGTCCATAGGTATTGTTAAATTACCATGGGTTGAGTAATCTACTATGGTGCTGTATAATGACAAATCTCATTGTTATTTGTTTAATAATGCAAATGATACAAGGAGAGAACACATCTCCTGCTGAGTGCATTGAGGAAACAATTAAACCAATATCCGAAATTTTGCCTTGTTATTCCCATTGTCTTTTATCAGTGGAAGTCCCCATTTTGTGCTTTTTATAGTGCTGGAATTAGGCAAAGAGTAGGCTTTAGAAAGGTTACAGTAAATGCCACTGAACTGTGCCTGTCTGGTTCTTCCCTTCTGGGGGTACTTTTCTTTTTTCTGTTTCCCATATATGCTTTCCATACCTATAAGTGTCATTTGGTTCATTTAGATAAATGTACAGGAAAAAACAAAATTCAGTGGAAGTCCACTGTGAACTCCAAACTTTAATTTGGTGGAATTGTAGTGAATCTTGAAATTTAAAATAAAGAAGTTGTTAGAGTAACACATAGTTATACATAGAATAACATACATAATCTACACATAGATTGTGCAGATTCAACTTACTTTCTTCCTAGTATTTCCTGTGATTACTGATTTTTGAGATACAGTCAGAAATCAAGTGTAATGCTTTGGGGATGCTGTAAATGAACATGGTTTATTAGTGGATAGAGCTGTTGCTTTTCTTTCGGACAGTCTGAAATAGTGCTGTATCAGAACAGAAGAGTTCTACCTTCCTTTTTTTCTCAATTAAATATGTATCTGGAATAGAAACCTTACAAGATCTGTGAGATAATGGAACAATTTAATATGTACAAAATCAAGATGGCTAATACTGCCACCCTCTCAGGAACAAATAGTGAAGAGTTTTTACATCTACCTACCAAGGGAAGAAAAGAATATGTGAGAATTCTTGTGCTTTATTTTGGAATTTAAATGCCCAGACTCTTCTTCCTCCTAAGTAAATAATTGAACTTTATAAACATCAACAGTATGAACTTAAAAATGCATTCAGCAGACTCTAATAGTAAAATAACAATTCTTCAGCAAAAGATTTTTATAGGCAGCATGATTTCAACCATTAGCTTCCATAAACTTGAGACTGCCATACCGATTTCCATTAGTGCACCATATATGACATCAATATACCAAGAGAAGTGGACCGTACGTAAGCCAGGTATATGTGAAACTTTGTCTCGTGTAACCCAGATATTGACAGTACTGTTTTCACTTTGGACACAGTGTGAATGGGGCAACTGGTTTGGTTTTCCAGAAAATTCTAACAATCCACTCATAAATAAAATGTAGTCTTCGTGCTCAGTTGATGTTTGTGCCTCAGACATACGCTGCTGTTTTGCTTCTGAATTGCATGCTGTGTTTGAAGAAATACTGCATTTTTTCTCATCATTCTCTTCATTCTCATTTGCAAAGACACGCTGAATTTGATCAGAAATTGTAGTTAGCTGACTGTGTCAGAGCCTTGTGCGGGTTTAAATCATTCAGTCTGTAGTAAAACTTGCCTGAGTTATTTTCAGGTAAATATCTGATTAATTCTAAATTCCCTGTGGATTGGTGTAGCCCAGAGTTCTGTTTGTTTTAAAATAAATACATTTAAGAAAAAACTCTATGCTTCAATGGATTTTTCAGATAAGGACTGAAGCAAGTCCTTATAAATAGCAGAGTTCATAAACCGTGGGTAGGAGTCTCTGTGCATTAAGGTATAAATTTGAAGCTGTGCGTCATCAAAGGTATGTTGTGAGGGTTCCAGCATATTTCGGTTAATAACTTCTCTTACTCTGGAGTCCAGACTGACCTGCGTATTAAAACAGAAAGTCACGTAAATAATACTGGTGCATAGTACATGTGGGGGATTAGGTTTGTTTTACTGTTTGAAAAAGCAGTCTTGTTTATTTAAACCCAAAGAGGATAGATTTAGATTGGATACTAAGAACAAGTTATTTTCTGTGAGGATGATGAGGCACTGTAACAGGGAAGCCCAGGGAAGCTGTGGCTGCCCCATCCCTAGCACAGTGTTCAAGGCCAGGTTGGACAGGGCTTTGAGCAACCTGATCTAATGGAAGGTGTCCCTGCCCATGGCAGGGGGTTTGGAACTGGATGAGCTTTAAGGTCCCTTCCAACCCAAAACATTCTGTGATTTCAGCTGATGTCCTTCAAGAGTGTAAAAACTGGTAAATATACTTGGGCAGAAAATGACTCTGTTGAAACTTGGAAGTAGTAGTATCTTTAGTATGGATACAGAAATTTTCTCCCTGAGGCGTCTTTACTGTGGACAAGGCTGGCTGTGATCCCATTACTACTGAAACCTGAGAGACTGGTGGACTATTTCCAGACCAACTTCCTGCTCTGTAATAGAATTTGTAATTTTTTGTGACAGTTCATTTCCTTGGGAGTTAGTGCTATTGTAAAGAGACTGAATTTGGAGCAAGCAAGCATGACGCAGATGGAAACTGTAACCCTGTTTTAAGCTGTTGCTTAATCAAATTCCTGTTAAAAAGCAGGGTAAATTGCTGTGAACCACAGATATGGCTGCATAATGACTCCATGCAACATACAAATAATCTCTTCTTTTTTTCTGCAAAGCTTTAGTGTCAGTAGAAAGACAAAATTACTGGAATAGGCTGACTAGATTTAAAGAGTGGTGAGGCACTGGAATGGGTTGCCCAGGGAAGTTGTGAATGCTCCATCGCTGGCGGTGTTCAAGGCTGGGTTGTACATAGCCTTGTGTGGCATGGTTTAGTGGGAGGTGTCCCTGCCCATGGCAGGGGGGTTGGAACTAGATGATCTTAACGTCCTTTCCAACGCTATTCTATGATTCTATGATCTACGTTTCTAAGTATAGCTTGCACCACAAACGATTGAGTCTTGCAATGATACTGGAAGGCTTAAATTTCCAGTCTACTTGGCAGGTTTATGTTTGAACTGAACTGAGGTGTCTTCAAAACTTGACACGTTTGCTCACAGCAACAGTGATGTGTAGTTTTGAAAATTCTCAGCAAGTCAGCATGTTTGTTCTCTGCCGTATTTTGTCAGCTGCTCTTGGAGTGATTTGTGCTTTTCAAATAACACAACTTGCGGTTGCTGTGCTTTTGGGGAGGTGCACACACCACCTTTCTAGTGCAAAGAATAAAGAAACTCATTTTTGCAGCTACATTTGATCAGGGATAAAGTGATCATCTGTGCATTTGTGCCTCAAACTAAAAATTTCACACCAGAATGCCAGGGTAGCATAGGAAGAGCTTTTGCAGCCAGTGAAAGTAGCTTTGACTACTTTCAGTAGTGTTGAGGTGAGATCCTCAACAACGGGTCTGCCTTTTTTCCCCCTGAATTCCTACTTGATGACAATGGAATAGAGGGGCAAGTTCTCTCTGAGTATTGTAGCTGTAAACATACAATCGAACTAACTATGCAAAGCAGCATCAAAGAACATATTGGGGAAAGTTAACATACCTCTTTTGGAGAAAGGATAGAAATATAATCTTCATAAATTAGTCTTGCTTTTTCTTCAATGACACTTTTGTTGGATTCTTGTTTCAGTTCCTCACAGGCCATCCAGAAAAGCATGTTTTCCTCGCTGAATTCTGTTCGTAGAAATTCACGAAAAGCATTTCTGCCAGCTGGAGTGAGCATCAACTTGTCAAATGATTGAGCCCAGGCATTTACTTCTTCAAGAGTAGGAGCAGGGCTTGAGAAGGAAGGAAAGGACAGGAGGAGGAATGAGAGGACAAGAAGAGAGAAATGAATGGCTGTTACTCAAGCTGTTTGCAGCTACCATCACAATGAAACAAAATCACAAGGTTCACGGGGCTCCATTCCTCACTGGAACTACCTAGTACAAACTCTAGTAAACATACTTATAAGATGCTTTTTCAAAATGTGCTTATCAAAAACTCAGATGCAGATGGTTGCTAATGCTTCAGTGCTAAAATTGCAATTTGCTGATCAAAGTAATTGCAACAAAGTACTGCCTCTAAAACAGCTAAGCAATTTTTTCTATACTCAGTAGTCCTTGTTGAATCATTGTTAGAAACTGAATGAAAATATGTAGAAAGACGCAGTGATTCAAAATCCCATCAAAGGTACTCTCCTGTCTGTTGTAGGTGCCCCTACCTCTTTTGACCAAGAGGCAGTTGCCTGACTCTTGGGAGGATTTGAGCTCCTCTTTATTATTTTTGTGAGGCTAAGCACTGCCAGTAATCTTCATTACATAGCTTCTGGGTGAGAACTGGATGTATTTTAAAGTTATTTCAGGAAAAAAAGGGAGACTGTGTTCACAATGCTGTTTTTGATCTGCCATGCTATGAAAGTGGGGATGCGGTTACGTCCTCTGTATAAATAAGGTAAAAGATTATAGATCTTGATTTCTTAAGAAGTAAAAGAGGTGACTGCAAATTCAACGTAAGTGACAAATCAGGTAATTCACTTTAGTATATTTTGTTGGCTTTATGTCATTTTAGGTTGACAGAACATTTGGTAAAGACCATACCTTTCTTCGCAGTTTGGAATACCCTCTGCTTGCAGTTCATGAGATGTTCTCCTTGCTCTCTCTTCATCTTGATTTCTAACAGTAAGACTGCAAGGTAGCAAAAAAACCTTCAGATAGCTTTATAGAGGAAGAGTCTGAAGGCACATCAGATGCTTTTCCTCTGATATTTGAAAGAAATTAGGTAGCAAAAGCTAATAGTAGCCACATTACCCAAAGTTTCACTCTGACATTGATTTTACACTTGAATAAAGCTAGCAAACTTTAATGTAGCAGAATTCTGTTTGATACTGTATCACATACATTTTCCATACAGGGGTCATAGGTTCATAGAATACTTCAAGTAAGAAGGGACCCATAAAGATAATCAAGTCCAAATGCCTATATGTATAAAAACACAAGTATATGTGTATACATATATGGAATATATATCTATGAATAAATGTACACACATGTACCCTTTATTACGTAGCAGATCTACCCTCTATTGATGCTTATTATACTGTGTATGCCCAATGCAGTTTTTTTATATAAGTTAGACCTGATGCGCTGGTTTTATGAGTTAGATTTCAAGGCTCATATAATCATAGAATGGTTTGGGTTGGAAAGGACCTTAAAGAGCATCTAGTTCCAACCTCTCTGCCATTGACAGGGACACCTTGCACTAGACCAGGTTGGTTGGTTTGATTTTGGTAGCGTTTGATCTTTTTTCTTCTTGGCTATTTTTTGTATCTACAGGGCATGATGTGGGCCAAGACTCTGATTTAGAGTGGTGATACTATTTGACAAAAAAGCTAGAGTTCAGAAGCTGAAGCTCAATTTTTAAGCAAACTAGACACTTCCGTGTGTGATGGTGGAACTGTAAGCATCATTTGGATTTCAGATGTAGATCTAGCCAGACAGTGTGGTAATTGATTGCAGCTTCAAGAAATTGATAATACATGCTTAAAAATGTAAGGCCTGTGGCATGAAAAGCAGATAAATAATTGCTCAATATCATTTTGAGTTTGACTGGAAATGAGTATGTCTCATTTGAGACATTGTGGTTGCCCCATCCCTGGCAGTGTTCAAGGCCAGGTTGGATGGGGGCCTTGAGTAACCTGGTCTAGTGGAAGGTGTCCATGGTTGGAACTGGATGAGCTTTAACCCAACATAGCTTCCAACCCAAACCATCCTATGAGTCTGTGATTTCAGTTCACCATTTCAGAATAAGATTTAAAAATTAAGTAGTATTGTTAGTTCTCTATTCTTTTGGGGTATATAGGATTCTGGCCTTTTTTTAATATGAAAAGTGGTATATTATGTACTCCTCACACTCAGAAGTGATATGCTTGTCAGTTATTTTTGGATTGAGGGGAACCAACAGGTCCAATCTTCACAGGATAATGTATGAAAGGGGGAAAAAAAAACAAAAGAAATAACAGCTTCTTTAAGAGAACATGTAATTCCTCAGAAAATGCCTCTCAGGCAGGCTCTTTCCTTAGAAATGTACAGGTAAAGAAAAACAGACTGGAGCAGTACTGCATCTTCTTAGGATTTGGAAAAGTAACAGTTTGGAGGCTTGAGTTGTGGCTGTAGGAATGAACACAAGCTCTGAGCATCCAGCTGAGACTCATTTCACTAATTCTTCACTCTAAATCTACTATTAAGAGTATGCTGAATATTGGATGTTCAGCAACTTAGCTGCATGACTCATGTAGACTGCTATTTTTATTCCTATTCATAATTTTTCTGTTCAAAGTGCTTGAGCTATTTTGAGGAAAAGCTCTATGAATAGGGAACATAAATAGCATAATTAGGGTTTGTTTTGCATTTCTTGCTACTAGAAAACAATTGTTCTCAAAAAAATCAAATTATTTTAAAGCTAAAACAAGCTGCTCTGTTTCGGAGCCTGTTCTGGTTTCCCAGGTGATGCTGAAATGCAAATAGGAATGTTAGGCATCATGAAATTCAGGTACATTCACACACCATATTGAGTAAATTGCTTCCTTCAAATTGTTTGAATAGCTAGGTGCACAGGAGCAGTCTAGAAAATATCAGGTAAAATAGCAAAAACACAGTTTATCAACAATTTAAAAGATAATGCAGATTTTATGTACTCTTAGTAGATAAATGTGCCTTTTTTTTTTCCCTTTTATGGAAAGACTTGTGTTCGTGTAATGCAGCTCTAGACTGAGCCACTTGAGATTCTATTTTATGGAACCTTTACCCATTCTATAACCATTCTGTATGATTCTATAAGATTGCACTGTACAGGTATGCAGATGACACTGGATTTTGTATTGGGATGTTTTAACATAGATGCAGTCCTGAGAGGTGACAGTCTGTGATCCCGTATGGATACAGTACTTAATATTTCCTTATACTCTCCCATAGTTTACCTCTAAGCACCTGCTGAAAAACTTGGTGGGATCACAGCCAGAGTTCTTGGCATCTTGCAAAAGAACTCCAAGTAGCCTTTAGTCCTTACAAAATGTTAACTATTTGCATTAGGGAGGGTAGAAGTGGTTATCTCTGCTTCTGATAAGCTGAGTACTAATAGCAAAGGAGTGATCAGCCTGCTGTTGCCTTTAACGGTGCCAGATTTGCTTGCTTTGAAGTGTGTATGTGGTACATAGTGCATTTGTAAGAAGCACTCAGCTTGCTCTCAGTGTTTTGGTTGAACTCCTACAGTTGTTTAAGACTATTTTTATTTCAATGCAAGTTCTGGTCTTGCCTATTAATTAACAATTGGCCTTGAACCAGATACAGGACTTTGAGTAGGGGAAACTTTTGTTTTGAATGAAATGAGTTGGATCTGGAGGAGCTGGTAAGAGAGAGATGTGAACACATCATTAAGGAACTGAGTGATTCTTTTTCCTCTTGCTTTGATTCCTTGCTAAATTTTCCTCCTTAACACTTGTCATGGGAGTTCTTCTGAATTATGTTTTGCTTAACTCCTCATCTTCAGCAAATACCCACAATATTTGAAGTCTCTGATCCTAAGGATCAGCTGGCAACCGTAATTAATGACAACAGATCCAGTTGCCTTTGAAATAAAAGAACAGTGTTGGGCACCTGGTTATTTGCTTTCTGACCTACAAATTCTGCCACCTTCTCCTAACTCTGCTTAACAGTCTGCTTGTTAAGTCCCAGTCCTGAATCTAAAGGTGTGACATATTCTGGTATTGCTTTCAGTTTTTAGTGGAAACTCTGTTGAAGCTCAAGGCTGAGAAGAACCAGTCATGCACGAAACAGACCTTCTATTACACAGTATTGACAACAAAAGTACAACAGAGATACTGTGCAGAGATTATTTTTAAAAAATATATATATTTCAATGGCAGAGTGGAAAAGAAAGGAGTAAACTAGAGTAGAAGGTTGTGCGTAGTACTAGAGCACAGTAATCTCTCTTAGTTCCAGAACTGCAGAATTACCCAGCTGTTTTATTTGGCTTGTGTTGTCTATATGCTGGCTATTGCCTCCCTCCCCAGCTGTTCTGTTCCCCAGAGGCTTGAATGAGAGGGGTTACCATGAGCAGCTGCAGCAGCAACACCAACAAAAGCAGCAGGCATTGGACCCTCGATTTCCTGCACTGAGTGGAGCCTGTGCAGCACCTGAGGTCTCCTGGGTTGTAGGCATCTGCCGTTTGCGCATCTCCATCCGCTCTGATCCCATGGGCTACAAGACAGCAAGAAAAGGGGGAAGTAAGAAACTTATATATCTCTTTTTTTTCCTTTTATTTGCATTAAAAGTCTTACCATGAAGTGCTGAAGGCCACAGCCCCAAAGGAATTGAAAAGCTAAGTGTCTGATTTCTTTTTTTTTTTTCCACAGAAGCTCTTGGTGTTGAATGCTATGGAAGATATACTCATTTGATTTAAGTGCTCTGATGGAAGGCAAAGGGTTAAAGAATTCTGCACATGGGTGGGAATACAAAGAGAAGGGAGTGATGGTACAGAGAGCAAAAAATGGAAGTGAGGGCTCTCAAAGAGCTGCAGCTCTTAGTACAGTGATATATATGCTTAGGAGTTGCAAACCGTTTCCTGAAGTTTTGACTTAAAGGCCAGTCCTGAAAAAAATGTTACAGAGTAGAGGTGGTTAGAGCCTATTTCTTTGTTTCTCTCTTTCTCTTGATTAGCCAATGCACAGGCTGAGTGTCTGAAGCTCTGAAGTGAGACTTCTGAGCTCTCCTGAAAATTTGGCCTTTAGTGTTACATCTCAAACCTGCTGGATGCCCTGTAGCAAAGGGGAAGGGCCAGTGCTTATCTGTCCATTATAGGTCTGACTGCCACAGTTTCTTTCATGTGTGTTTCTCTCAAGGAGCTGTCATTTTTTTCTGTAAAATGAGGAATTACTAATGGAGAAAGCACAAGAAAGCATACAACTGGATGTTAGTATCTAACAAGCAGGTTTTTAGTTGCGTCCCCAAATGAAGACAGCATGAACCGATTTTTAGTGTAAGCACTGGTCATGGTTTTTGCACTGTTCTAGGACACCTTTTTGGAGCCTGAATTCTGCAGTCCTTGCAGGGAAGGGGTGTTAATGACAAGTACCCTTGAAGTCCCTGTCCCTTTCTGACCTCACTCTCTATGAGCTTCAAACCCGCTCTACAGCACTTAATGCTCCCCCTATTATGCTGAGTGTTGTGTCACATCTAAGTGACAGATGTTTTTTATAGATGAAATGCCAGCTTGTACAAACATGAGTGTCTTCCCTTTGATTGTATTTGATTTTTGGATATGTTACTAATCATTCTCCTGTGTCATGGGATCCCTGTGTGTGTAGGTTTTTTTCACGTTGCTAAACCTTTTGAGGCCATGACAACTGTGGGGGAATTAAAATTAGCTGCTATCGATTTTGGGTTCTTTTAAAACTGATAATATAAGACATGAAAGTTCACAATCTGATGAACTGAACACTGGAGAGTTAAAAGTTGTCTTCCTTTCTGAAATGCTCAGCCAGGTTTAGGAGGTACTACAGTTGTAACTTGAGGGAGAATGCACAGACATTGCCACAGACTCCAAAGAAGTGTCAGGAGGAAAAAGGAGATTATTTCATCAGAGTGCAGCATTACATTTTGCTGGAATGTTTTTTTTATGCAGAATGTGTTTCTTATAGAGCTTAATGCTTTTTATTTCTGTGAGAACCACCCACTCTTCCAAGAGGAAATGCATGACATGCTGAGAAGATGCACCTGTTTTGCAGGGAGAATAAAATATAAGAACAATGATGCAGATAGAAATGATAACCCATTTTGTACCTGTTCACCTAATCTAACAAGCAATCTCTAAATGCCCAGAAATAGAAAATCGGAACAAGAACACGGCTCCTAAAACCCCCACAATCCTTCTTGTTTGAAAACATGAAGAATAAATGTGAAGCGTAGAATATATTTGTAGATTCAGGTTTCTTTCCTTCAGAGTTTCAGATTCACAGGAATAGAATGAAACCCTAAATACTGATTTCCTTCCAGAAAAAAAATTTAAAATAGAGGATCTTTGTAGTTTGGTTAGAAAATGATAGCCTATAAAGCATTATTGGAATGATAACATATCTAACAATATTTCGAGCTGCTTTGGACAGTAAACACACTACTGATTAGAAGAACATAGCTTGGATTCAGATAATGGGCAGTTCATACAGAATAATCCAGCTACTCTCACTTTTGAGATGTTTTATGTGGATAGTTCACACATTCATATCTCTAATCCCTATTACAATTGAACTGGCAATGGTCTGAAGTAGAAAAGCCAGTTCTTGTTTGCTTTTTTTTTTTCTAAGAAGAAAGGTAAAGCATGGCAGAAATAGGAATAATGCACTCTTCCTCCCTACCTCATCCTACTGCAACTTAATTCAAGAGATCTTCTGGATCCATTGTTATCATAGAATCATAGAATAGTTAGGGTTGAAAAGGACCTTAAGATCATTTAAGGTTCTTCAGAATTGCTTTTTGACATCTTTAATGAAAAGGAAGAGTAAGGAAGTAGCTGTATGGCAATAACTGTTCAGCAGCAGCATGTCTTTGCTTCACTTCTGAAACATACACCTTACTTGGAAGTTTTTTGGTGCTTTGGGTTTTTATGAATGTTCATCATTGCATGATATTTCACACAGTTTGCAGAAAATGAAGGACCGAGCAACACAAAAATTCAAGACACACTTTTTCAGATTAAATGATGCATTTTCATGTTTATTTGTCAGATGTATACCAACTTATTGAGTACACAAGTAGATTTTGGTCATTTACATGATGAAGACTTTATTTGAAAGTTATTTTTAGATGCTTTCATAACAGAGCTGTATTAGAGTAATGGGAAATAAGAGAAACAGGACTAGAATGCATCCATTGGCTTAAAGACAACTCAAGCTCTTGAATTGCAGGCTCTTCAGTGATTGTCGTGCATGCATTTCCTGTGGCAGTTTTCAGTTTTATTTTACATTTGATAGAGGTTTGGATTGGATCACAAACTAATTTGGATGTGACTTATGTGGTGTATTAACAGGAATACTGTGGTAAGATACAGGAAATAATTTACTCCTCTGTGCAAGTACTATGGGTATTGCATGCCAAGAAAGATAGAGCATCTTTTCTATCTAACAAGATGTTTAGAAAGTATGATTTATGCAGAAAAACTGTAGGAGTTTGGGTTGTTAATGTAGAAAGGGGAACTGAGAAGCATATTGATCATCTGATCAGTAAAAGGTTATGGTGTTCTATTCTCTGTTTCTTTCAGAGAGAAATAATGAGTTAGCTTGCGCTAAGTAAAATCTAGGCTTGATTTTTATAGATAGCTCCTCACTGGAGCTGAGCACTGGTGCATGTTATTACAAAGCTGTAGAAACTCCTTTGGCAGATAGTATTAAGACAAAAATGTATCAGGCTGGTCCAGTTCACAGCACAAGCAATGACCAAGTGATCCATCCCAGCATCATTTTTCTAACTTAATTCTTTCCTGACTTTTTTTTCCCAAGCTGTTGTCAAGCGCATCATTCTGTCTGATCTTTCCACCTGGACCAGCTCCCTTTGGCTACATAGGAATGATTAATCTGCAGAAACGGATATCTTATATTAGAAGTCTAGGGTTTTGTGGTTCACCCTCTAACCAGAACTGCAAACTAAAGTGACAATGTTCATGTTTCCAGCACAATTTGTTTCAAGGGTATATCCCAGTTGTGACTGTACTGAGACTGGGCACTGCCAGACATGAGGCCTGAATGCAGAGTAAGACATGGGCTCTGCCTGAAGAGCGTGTCTTAATTTCACATGTGTATTAATGGATATATAATGGCTTCCTATATTTCTTTGCTTTTTACAGAAGAGATGTAATTAAAAAAAGAAAAGAGGTAAACCAGGGAAACCCAGACTGTACATGGTGGTATAAGAAGTTTACTATGAGCTCCCCATCTGCTGCTTTCTCCCATAAACTGCTCCTTGGCTGGAATAGAAACAAAAGCACAGACAGTGAATTTGTGCAAGTCATTTAAGGATTGTTTTTCAAAGAAAAGTACCTTAAAAAGTATTAAGGCTGTCCAAGTATAACTGTACACAGAGCAGTATAATGATCTTGAAGGGTGTATGGAAAAAATCATAGAGATGAGAACTTGCAGTGAGCTAATGACAGAGCCATTAATGGGATGCAAACAGAATGCCTTGTTTTATGTATATAGTTGTTTTCCTGCTACCTCTATTATATCCAAAATTTCACTATGGGTTGTCCAAGTTCTCCATTATTCTTTGCTGCTTCTTGCTGCGGCCACCACAGCTGTGTAATGAGCCTTTCCAGACAGCTGCTCCAGTTACTGTTTTGGGTTGTGCTGTGTGCAGGAGTGGACAGTAGATTTATGAACATCCCCAGTGAATACTATTTGAGTAATTTACAAAATTCCTTGTTTCTTTATAGCACAGCCCACACTAGCAACAATTTAAACAGTTGCTTGGCTGACATACGAGTCTGTGGGAATGGAGGTGGCTATCTTTTTGCCCTCAGTAGACTTCAGGTGCTCAGGTGCAAAAAGGAGAGGATTTGGTTTTTTTAGACCTCCAGGTAAAAACATTTTCTGTTCATATAATGTTATGGTTGTTAATGTGGGACATCAAATGGTCAGACTGGGTGATGTACTGTGTAAAACCAATTAGTAAACACAGTGCCTGTGTTCTTTGCATCAATGATGAGATTAATAGTATGTATTTGTTGAATTATTCACCTGTGGCTCCTACTGCTATAGTACATAGTATCAGTGATTAGCAATCTCTTCAAGCTCATTCTCACACATAATTAGTCTAAAGAGCCTGAACAAACTGCAACCAAAACCAGTGGAAGTGTGACTGCTAATTGTGCGTGAGGGCTTTCCTTATTTGCTAGACTGATATTGTGGGTGATCAGGTTGGTTTAATAATGAAAAAAACTGAATCATCAACAGCATTTCGATCTAATGGCTTACTTTGAAGTTGTAAAGGAAATGATATCTGTTGACACCTACATTTAGTTATACAAGTGGTAGAGTGTGGAAAAAGGATAAAAGGCACATGGGTATTGCTCCCCTGCCACCTTCTGTACATCATTAAGTACCGTAAGAGGTGGCTTAAACTTGACCCCACAACCTGACTGTTATGCTCAAATAATTATCTGTTTTCTTAAACCAGTAGTATGATGTTGCAGAGAAATGCAGGTACAGAGCTGAGCAGGGAAAACCTTAGCTGTCGCAATCAGTTGGAAGACTTTGGAGCTTAAGAAGAGCTGAGAGCTGAAGTGTGTGTAAAACCAAGTGCATTAAAGGATGAGGCATAGTTCAGAGCTGTTATTTGGCTGCAGAACAAAAGGGTGCATTCCTGGGGAGAACAAGGTGTACAGCCATCCTCCTACACGTGGTCCTGTCAGGTAGATCTCTTAAGTCTGGCAGGAGGCTGGTTTTTAGTCAATACGGCATTGAAGTGAGAATGAACCTGCGATTGAACCGGGCAGATTTCTCTCCACAGAGAAATCACATAATGCAGTTAGCAAAAATAAATAAACTTGGTGCATTTTCTGTAAACATCAATGCAACTGTTCTTCCATCAGCCAAAATACTCTGTTCCTTATTACCATGTGTGCACTTTGAAAATGCCAATGGGTAAATACAGCCTGTTGTCGCACCAGCCCCCCCATGACAGTCCCTTCTTTGGTCTAAATAGCTCTGACATAAAATGCTGCCAATCTGAAATAAAACTGAGATGGAGATGTTCTTTCCAAGGTTTTAGTTTGCATGGCATGCAGTTAATAGCTGCTTTTAAATGGATTCGCTACTGGCTAGTGTATTTTCTGTTTCATTTCCCGGGACAACCAAATGTAAGTATGTCCATCAACAAAGGGATGTTTTCTTTGGGACATCAAGATCTTGTGATAAGAGAAAATTCTTATACATGCAGTTCTGAAGTATTAATGCTTATTACCTATTGCGTGTGTCAAATTTTCAGTTGCTGAAAAACTACATCACTTCATTATGGCCAATGAAGAGGATTTATACCAGCTGAGGATCTGGTCTGGTATTTATATTTATGCTGTAAAGAAAAGTGACTTCATATCTTGGGTTGGACTTACTACCAGGTGGTTGCAGAGGTGTTATGAATTATCTGAAATGCCTTTCTTCAAAATAAAAATGTTTTGTTTAAAAATCCTCCTTCTGCTTCCTGAATGCATTTACACAGATGGTGACAAACAGGGCGAGTTTTATCTTACCACTGAAAGTGACCTTTTCCATCTAAGAAAACGCAGAGGGTGAGCGTGCATTTGTGCACATATACCATTGTTCTCTATTTCCACTTTGATTGAATCATAGATAGTTTTGTATTTATTCTTTAAGAGAATTCTTACTGTTCTGAGTATAAAGTAAATGTAGAGATGGATGGTTTTAGTTTTTCCACAGTAGTTTAAGTAGGTTCAGGCTTCTCAATATATTTCTTTAAATAGTTTAAGATTAAGACCTATGGGATTCTGTTCTGTTCTCATTTAAGTCCTTTTAAATTCAGGAAGACTAACATCTCGCAGGTTGAGGCTCAAATTACTGCTCTGTTGTGGGTGTTTTTCTTATGTCACTTGGGTAGCCTTATTGAGCTTTAGTTCTTTCCCTCTAAGATTGAGGCTGCTTCAAGGTATGAGAGGAAAGTCCAGGAGGAGAAGATACTTCCGAGTCCCAGTGGAGGAATTCATCAACTTATTTTGTGGCAAGTTTATCCCTGAATATAGCCGGATTTTGAAAACCTCATGTGCTCCCTCGTCTCTTGTTCTTGTTTAATACTGTTACTTTAAATTCCCTTACTAGGTTGCTGTACTACAAGACACAACCATACCCTAAAATTTGCCTTGCTGAGGAAGGACAAGCCAGTCAAAAATGGCTTTTCTTTCTTTAGGTTATCTCCTTGACACCAAAATGGAAATGTTACTGCTCTAAACTCCCTGTGCCTCCTTTATCTTCTCAGATTTGCAGACCTCTCAGAAGGTGCTATGAGAATGAGCAAATTGTGTGAGAACCCTCTGTGCTGGATGCTCTCTGTGCTTTGAGAATTGGGGTCTGCCTTCTCTGTCCCCACCGTCTGCAGCAGCTACGTGCCTTGCTTGAAAATGGGTTGCAGAAGAAAACACAGGGGATTTAAAAACTGGAGATAGAAACTATCTTGCACATATTCTCTTAACAGTGTGTGTAAATATCTTGTGGGAAGCAGTGAAGTAGAAGAAGCCAGGCTCTTCTCACTGATGCCCAACAAAAGGGTAAGTGACAATGGTTACAAATTGAAATACAGGGAATTCCATTTAAACATTTAAAAATAAGAATCACTGTGAGGATGAACAAGCACTAGCACAGGTTGCCCAGAGAGGCTGTAGAATCTCCACCCTTGGAAATACTCAAAACCTGACTAAACATGGCCCTGAGCGACCTGCTGCACTTAACTTGACCAACGGGGTTGGGCCAGATGATCTCCAGAGGTCCCTTCCAGCCTCAACCATTCTGTAATTCTGTGAATCAATTTTAGACTACTGATGGAATGAGGTGAGATACTTTTAACCAAAGACTTCAACCTCTGCCACCTCCAGCATTGTTTCACCTCATACTGGGTACAGTTTTAGCTAGTTGCTGGATATAGCATGAAATGTATTTGAGTCCAATTACATCAATTTGACTGTACAAAGTAACATCAGCACTATCAAAGACACCTCTGTCTGCTTGGTGAGGGCTTGGTAGCCATGATTTAATAGAAAATACATGACTTTCTGGTTCATATGGGTAGAGAAAGACTAAAAGGTGCTATTCTGATGATTCTTGGGTAGTCAATGGGATCTGATTTTGGTAATATCAAGTCACTGTGCATCATCAAGTCCCTGAACAGGACAGTCAGTCAGTGTCCAGATGGCAACAGGAGCTTCTGTTGCAGAGGTCCTTGTAGTGGTGGTGTTGGCTGGACACAATGTGACTCTCTGGATTGTGTGTAGTTCTTAGATTCAGCTGACCCATGCTCCTTGGGACCGCTCCAGCACACACATGATCCATCCCTCATGATTATCTTGAGCTACACACAAATATCTAACTACAATAAACTGTGTAAAAGAGACTATCCTAAGTGATCATTCCTGCATCTGGAGCAAGTTTCTTCTGACAATTTCTGAGTCAATGGCTACTTACAAGTCTCCTCTAAGCAATCTATGTAGAGTTGGATTAATTTTACGTCCTTAGAATCTCTGGAAGGGCCATATTCTCCACTGTGGATGTTAATCAACACATTGAAACATGAACTTGTCTAAGCACGGTGGGTCCTGCCTGAAGGAATCTACAGAACTGTCAGAATTAGTCCAATACTTAATTGAGAAAGAGAAGTAGGAGTTGAGTTGATCAGCTCATCTCTGGTTAGTTCACTGTTTCAAGTCAATCTAATGTAGCATCTATGCAACTGCCTGGTGCAGTTTCTGGGTGTCTCAGGGGGAGCGAGGTCCTTCTCTAAATGATAACAAATTTAGTCTGTTATAAAGATGTCCCTAAAAAGCAATAAACCAAAAATAGAGGAAAAATAATGACACGTGTTCTTGCTTCTTATCCAGCTATTAGCATCTATGATTCATATGCGAAGTACAAGCTCTTATTACTGAATACTAATAGGTAATTAAAAAAAAAAAAAAAACCACAGAAATCCAGGGATTTAAGCAAGCATCCAAAAAAGCTACTTTGGATAACAGCAGAAAAACTATGGTATGCCTTAAGAGTAATGCTGATGTACTGGAATATGTATGTCTGTTGTACCTTCTCCACTCCAAGGCATGCCTGTCTGACATTCAGATTATGAGGAAGTTTTGTATGTAACCTGATAAATGCAAAGGAGTTTGAAGGTCAGGACAGAAAATGTTTCCCTGGCTAAAAGCACTTCAGATTATATTTAACTTAGTTGTAACATTTGTAGTATTTGCTAATGTCTCGGTAGAAAAGGTGGGCTACAAAGCAAATAGTCTTCAAAGGAAGAATGTTTAAAAACTAAGCCACAAATGTCAAATTTAAAACCAAAACAAAACCCCAACCAAATAAACCCCAAACAAAAGATACATGGAAGATTGTAGACAATGGATTTTATACTTTTATCCTCTTTTTATGCTAAAGTACAATGGCATTTTCTCAGCTCAAAGTGCAGAGAGTCTATTAAATATAATTCCCTAGGCATAATATTTCCTCCTCGTGTGCATTACACTCAGGCAGGTGGACAAGCCTTAACTTGTCCTCAGGGCTGATCCGTGCAGCCCCAGCATGGGGCTTTCACAGGAACTACGCAGCCTGTGAAGCCCTGTGGTAGTGAGTGCCCAGATGGGGGTCATTACAGCCTGGCTACTTTTCAGTCAATAATTGAGGCCTGATCCAAACTGCATGAAAGAAGGAAAACCACCTGTTGGTTTTAGCAAGCATTAGGTGAGGATACGGAACTCTGGCCATTGCTGCTGTCTCTTCAGATCCCACCAATAATGATAATCAGTGAGCTGGAAAAAAAGAGATTCTGTCTGCTAATGTCATAAGAGGCCTGAAACTGGGGCAAGCCCTAAGTAAGTCTCTGAATCTGTATTTTGTTAATTTAGAAATATTTAGGGCTGCTCAGCATAATCTCACTGAAACCTGTGGTAGTTTACTCTCAACTGAAATATGAATAGGAAACTTGATGCTCGTGCTGCTTCCTCTTCATTGACAAATCTGACACGCAGGCTTTCTGCATCAAGCAGTGCACTATTTTAGATAGAGAAGAATTATAATAGATGTTAATGATCTCACCCACACATATGCACAGGCTTTAGGCATAGTTATCGGATTGCCCACTTGGGGAGTTAAGAGCAAGAGCTCTTTGAAAGTGATTTTTTTGGCATATCATAGTGGGGTGACTGAAATGGTTGAGACTTCGTGAATGCAAGACAGAGGTTACCAAGAGAGGAGACCGGCAGCCACACAGAATTAAACAGCTTCTCATATCCCTGTTGCACCCAAGTCTGTCAAAGGCTTTAGTGGATAAAAATTGCATAAATTCTATGAGCTTAAATAACAATTCTGGGATGCTTTTACGTAAAATGTCCAGAAACTGAGTGCCTTTACCTGGTTATTTTTTTTTTCCAGAGGAGCAGTAGCAGGAAGGAGCTGTGTTCATTTATCCAGATTAAAGCATTGCTTTACATTTCAAAAGGAATGGCTGAAAGCATCTCACACCCACATAGTAACTGGTAATGGTACCTTGATCATGTCACCTGTAACCAAGGTCTTTTTTCTTTACCAAGGGCTTAGGTATTTTCTACTCCTTTTTCTCGGGTATTCAGTGCTGCACATTTGGCCACCAGATCAGCCCACTGTCTGCAGAAAACTTCCTACACTGAAGTATTTTTCTGAATAAAATCTGCTTTCTTGTTAAGAAATGCTGTTACTTGGGTTTCAGTATTTTTGCCTACTTTTTTTAAGAGGGATGCACTGTATCTTCTCTGGTAACACTGCAAAGTATTGCTTTGGATTTTATCACAAAATACTTCACTGAAGATATTACTATAACATGCAATCAGCAGGGTTATTCTCTGTCATTATTTCTCCAGTAACATGGGAAAGACATGAGAAGCTTTTCACCTGTTGGATAGAAAGTAACCTGTTGCTCTGGTCCAGTCACTTATGTGGGTACTGTGGTAGTGGAGCAGAACTAATACAGACATGGGTGTAACTTTGTTCCATGCTGAGACCCTTCACAAATGAGATTGTGAACTGCAGTTAACTTACACCAGCATCAAGTCCTCTTCTGCATAACCTAGGCTGTTGGCAGCCCTTGCTTTGTCTTCTGTGGCAGCTGGAGTCAACCTCAGTGGATGTATGTCAGTTTGTGCTGGCTGATCAGCTCTCTTGGAAGCAAGAACAAGCCAAAAAAACCCTGGGCTTCTCCAATGTTGGGATTTTTACTGCTGCTTCAGCCCTGCTTTGGCTGCCTTTAATGTCAGAGGAAGTATTTGCTTCCAGTTATTTTTATGTAGCTTGCTTTAAAAAAAATTCATTCATTCATCCTAATATTTTACAAACCTCTTCACTATGCAAACAGTGAAACCGGTGCACAGAGCAGATTGCTCTGCTCACTCCCATCATCTCCTCCTGAGCGCCTGGTTGCATTGTGCTCAATTATGAATGGTCTCCAAAAAGCCCATTTTACTGTACTATGAAGTGACTCATATCACACAGAAGCTCTGACAACTCGCACTGGGTATGGGAGTCACACGGCGCCGTATTAGCTGGTGACTCATTTCATGTTGTACTCGGTGCTGAGATCTGACTCACATCGAACTGTGTGAGGAGCTGACTGACACTGTACCAGGCTGAAAAATGGTTAGAATCGGGATGACTCACCCTGGGGTGCATTAAGTAGTGATTCACGTACCCTCTCCTATTGATTCCGATTGTCGCGATTCACTTCAGATTGTACTACACTGGCATCTGGCTGCTCGGGCAGGGGATGCTCTGCGGTAGCAACCCTCAGCCTTGCAAGCTCAGCTGTAGTGCCAAATGGCACAGCATCAGCCAGGAGGAGTATTAACAGACCCAACTGAAAGCTGGATTTGACTGTTTGGATCATGACACTTCCTGGGCTCCTTTGCTTCACCTATGACGGATTTTAAAAGATGCCTACAGAGTTCAGAGTCATGAACCTCTAGCCAAGAATGCTCTTGTTTCTGAACACTAGGAGTGTTTCCAAGACCTGCTGCCTTCTTGGGATAACTTTTCCTACTGATGAAAAAAAGATGGGATGAATTTTGATAACTGGCTGAGTCTTTGTAGTTGTCTGTGCTTCAGGTTCATCACCTTGAGAACTGGGCTCCAAGAAGCACAGAAACCTTGTACTCTGACAACTCCTTCGTGGTACATTAAGCTGAACCCTCTGTGAAATGCGAACTGTTCCTTTGAAGAGGTGTGTAACAGCTGAGGGTATGCTTCCATGATTAACTATTTGTGACTCAGAGCAATGCTACTAAAAGAAATAATGATGAGGAGAGGAGTAGATAAGAAATTAAAGGGGAAATAAAGTAGCTGTTCTCTCATAGAATCATAGAATAGTTAGGGTTGGAAAGGACCTCAAGATCTTCTAGTTCCAACCCCCCTGCCATGGGCAGGGACACCTCCCACTAAATCATGCCACTCGAGGCTATGTCCAACCCAGCCTTGAACACTGCCAGCAATGGAACATTCACAACTTCCCTGGGCAACCCATTCCAGTGCCTCACCACCCTTACACT